>JAUBOD010000127.1:1016270-1039985 GCA_032353885.1 Nothura maculosa
TTCTTTTCTTTTCTTTTCTTTTCTTTTCTTTTCTTTTCTTTTCTTTTCTTTTCTTTTCTTTTCTTTTCTTTTCCTTTCTTTTCCTTTCTTTTCCTTTCTTTTCATTGTAAAACCTACAGACAGCTCATGGTCTGCACTGACCATTGGAAAAACATAGTTGAGTAGGTTAGAGTATCTGCCTAACAATTAAATGGTTAAAGGTGGATAAGCTGAGTAAACATTAATCAAATTATACAGTTTAGAAGGATAGACTTAAATCTATTTACCAGTGCTGTGTTTTAAATTGCTAAAGTTTTTATGCTTTAAGAACATAGAAGGCTGATTTTTAAGCAAATGTTGAGATCTTAACCCTACCTCGATGTGATGTCTCAGCTAAAACTCAGTTTTGAAAATCTTGATTCTAAATATCATGAATCCTGTTAAAATTTTTACAGAATCCTTCTTTTTAAGCAGATATAATCATGTGTAATACATTACATGAATTTCTAGTAATAGTTTAATAAGTCCTATAATGTTTTGGTAGTTTTCTTCATGATACAGTATATAATAATAAAAATAGGATGTCCAACTGTCAATCTAATTCATTATCCAAATTCAGAATATTTTCTCTCACTCTGACTGAAAGGGTTTACCTTCTCCGGGTTAAAAGAAAATAATAAAAGAAATTGTATGCAAAATTATCCTATGTAAATGCAGAAAGATTCCACTTTGAAACAGTTTACATCTAAATATCATAAATAAGTATGATTCCTGGAGATTTCACTGAATTTTTTTGACTTCTTGAACTCCTCTACGTGATGCACTTTTTTTGCTTCCTCTTAAGTAACGTGTAAACACCCCTAGCTGCCTTTCCCTATTACTCAACAATTTCAATGTCATTAAAAAATTATATTTTTCTTCATGTTTTAAAGGTCAAGCATTTTTTGGTGGAAGAAAATTACACCAAAAACACTTATAAAATTTTATTTCAATGTATTATCTTAACAAAAGGCTCAGATGTACTCCACTGAAGTTATCTGGAGATCCATCACTGAAGTGCATGGGCATGGGATCAAAGAAAGCCCAAAGAAAGCAGAAGCATCCAGAAATAGTAGTTAACTTTTATGTTTTAGAACTTTTGTAAAAGTTCTTAGGAATAAATTCACATCAGCAGCAGCATGGAAAAATGATAGTCGTGTTTGTTAAAGAAATCACCAATAATCCATTCCTTTTCCAGAATGAAAACCCATTGATGTCTCCTTAAATTGAACTAAACAAAGCTTTATATGTAGATTTGCTTTTTTTTCTTATCAGCTTATACAAGAAGGATGTGAACAAGTTCCTTTTATTCTCTCACAAAATCACATAATCTAAAAAGTATCGTAATTTTCACGTATCCACAGTACTGATCATTCTTTGCTCAGAATAGAGTGCATATTTTGTTATTACACTCTGAGTTTCAAAAAATTGTATATGCTGTATTTATAGATAGATCTAGAACATTGCCTTTGGCCAGAAAAAAGCAAGGTGATATTGTAAATTTAATTTCAAATGTATGCTTATATATTTCTCCAGATCAAGTTCTATGGACTAAATTTTCTTCCTAGAGTCTCCTTTCTACTGAGAGCAAAAAGATACAACTGGATTAAAATATACACCTCAAAATTTTTACCATTTTAAAGAAAATTTACTAGATCATATATTTCAGAAGTATATTTAGAACAGTCCCCTTTTCTCAGCACCTCACCAGAAAAGAAAGAAGGAAAAAAAAATAGCAGAGGCAGGGGTTCAGAGGGAAGGAATTTTCAATAATTTCCCAGAATATTTTTTTTCAAAGAGCCTCCAACCTGTCTCAGCATGCAAGAATGGGTAGAGGTAAGTTTTCAATTGCTTCAATCATAGCGTTTATAAACATTTCATTTTTATTTCCCTAGAAGAAGCAGAAAATGAGTAGAGCAAAGATTTATGTCATCGAATGTCATAGCTGATTACCTCCAGAAATGAGAAGAATACAATTTTTATGACTTTATTTAAAACTAGGCTATTTTTCATAAGAAAACATATCCAAGCCTGACAGATTTAATTTTTAAGAATTTATGGTACACCATGACCCAAATTTTGTAAATTATGAGGTGTTTATACAGTCATTATTTTCCTAAATAAAACATTCAATACAATTCTAGTATATATAAAATTTTTGTTGCAACTTGCAATATTAAGACAATATTTTTTCCTAGTAAGTTGCAGACAATGTGAACACTGAACCAATCAGTGAGTGGCAATTCATGATTTCATGAATTTTCATGAAAGTGATACCTTGCTCTAATCAGTGAATTAAAGTTACATAGAAAATTAGATAGGCAAAAAAATGTGTTTAACAAGCTAATGAAATTGAGAGATAATTCCTATTGAAAGGTAGGGTTGTATGTCAGATATCTTTGTTTTTGAAGTACAGATAGAATGAATCAGAAGATTGTCTACAAGATTCTTAGTCCTGACTAGGAAAATACTTAACAGAAATCTGGAACAATTTCATGAGAATTTTCTTGAAATTATCAGGGCAAAAGCAAACAGTGTTTCCAAAAGCCATGTGCTTTTCCTGCTAGTTGCCTACCTCAACATGCAGTGTGTACTACATGAAGGTGCTGTGATCAATTTCACAGTCGCAAGCACCTTGTTCCTCAAATTGTGCAGCCCAGGAACAGCTGTACGTCAAAACATTGTTCAAATCTTATCTTTTTTATTGTTTAAACAGATATCAAAATATTCAGTAATGAGTAGTGTAGGCATGTTTTGGGAGTAAGGTTGGAGAAGTATGTGTGTGGGAGGGTATTTTTTCAATTTAATAGAAATTCTCACACATCAAAAAATAATTGACGTTGATTCCTTTGTCATCTACGCATATCTCCTTTTCTACCTTATCTTTTCTCTGAAACCCCATTAACTCTACTTCCTGTAATAAGTATATTGTCCTGTATATAAAGTAGTATATAAAGAAGTATATATAGGAGTATATATAGAAGTATATAAAAGCCATGCCAGGACATAAAAGTAATGGAAAAAAAAAAAAAAAGATTTAATCAGCCACAAATCCACACAGAATTTTAAGTTACATTGGAGCCTTAAATCAGTTTATAACTGGGCTTGAGTTGCTTTGAGTATGTTTTCTTTCTTTCTAAGCAAAGCTTAAAGGATATGCAGAATCATAGAGGAAATGAATAAAAAAGACAGACCTAATTCCTCATAGCCTGTTTTCCTGTCCTCAGTAGTAGACTGTTCCTTCAGAATACTTCAAATATTTTTTTTCATTGCAGTATAACTACAACATGTTATCTGAAACATTTAAATAAGCAACTGAAAAGGATTTTCTCAGGCAAAATTGAAGTAAGATTTCCGTCACTCCTCTCAATAACAACCTAGTAATAGTTAAGGTCCTGAACTAGTGAAATTTGGGCTTTTTCAGAAGGACGCTTACAATATGAATCTGAATCATGAATATGTTTCAAGTAATCATAACAGCCACTCCATAAATAAATAAAATAGACTTAAATACCAAATTACCTACCTTTCACATGAGATAATTGTTGTCCATTAGAAAAGTACTCATTTCACAAATTCCTGTAGATAAAAATAATTTAAACTTTCCTATTTCTCACTCACATATCAGCTATTAATAAATGTAATCTATTCAGGCCGAAGGATAGCCATTGGGTTAGAATAATGGTTGCTTATTTTTAGTTATCATCCTGCTTTCTTGCAAGAGCCTGAGAACTGCAGTTACCTTAATTGGATGTGATTTTTCTAGTTACTGATATTCTGATTAAGTTGGTAGCTTCGGCATTGTCTGTCACACCGTGTTATTGGCACTTTATAAAACAGAGCAGAACTGAAATGGGTGGGGAGGGAATTGGAGGAAAAAATGGAAATGAGCTATTAACACCAAAGACCACAGATAGCAGAGGAGAGTTTATATTTCTAAAATATGTTCCTCTCATGGAGTCTTTTCTTTCCTAACTCTTATATTTTCAGATAATGAGCACAAAATTCCTACTAGCTCAAATTCAATTACTAAGGAACACATAGTCCATATTAGGAGCTTGTAAGGTGAAAACACTTAACCTGCTATTGAAATCTCTGAAAAAATAGTTTCTCTTCATTTTCTCACCAGAAAATCCAAGTTTTATTAGATATTAGAGGTTTCTGAAAATTCTTTAACAGCTGTGTGGAAATATGTGAAGGTTTTTGTCAACCATGTTTCCTGACTGATATTTTAGTGGTATAACTTATTGCATACATATATTACTAGAAAAAAATCACAAAAGTTTTTCTTTGTTTTTTTGTTTCTCCCGGTGAAAATGCACTAATATTTCTATTCAGTTTTACACTAATACACATGATGCTTTCCTGGAACATTAAACAACCATAGACAGAATAAAAATCAATACAGCCCTGAAGCATAGCTCTGCAGTACCAAAAATAAACATGAAGAAGGCAGTCTGTGCAGTATGTTGCTAAATGTTCTCAAAGAATCTGCCAATACTGCAAAGGGTAACTGTTCTTTTTCTTCCATAGGAAGCTAAGGCTATGAATTTTATATGGCATGCTTGATGGTGGGTATTGCATAACCCTAATATTAATATTGAAGTCTTAACACTAGATTTCTGGTCACAGATACTCTAATGAACATTTGGCAAAAATGTCACAAGGGATCTTATGAATTAATTTGGATTTATTTTGGTGCTACTCTGATAAACTGGGCCCTAAAGTCTTCTTCTCTGCATTTTTTTTTATGCTTGCAGCTTTTTGACTAAAAAGAAATTTTATGCTGATAAATAGATTGTTCTCAGTTCTAAAGTTCACAGCAAATCTGCAACCCTGTAGAAACTTAGAGAAAGGATTTCTTTATTTCATAAAAAGGGGACCTCTGGAGAAATGCAAAAATATAAACAATAGTAAAGGCTATCTTGTGATATATAATTGCTTATATCCAGATTAATCCTAGTAGTCTCTATTTTGTAGTTATTAAAATGCCTGCATTTTAAACAAATGCAATAAAGTGAAGTCTTTTTCTTCAGAAACAGAGTTAAAACTCAGAGTGCATTCTGGATAATAGAGAAAGAGTGAGTAAATAAGGGAATAATAATAATAATAATAATAATTCAAACCATATTTAGAAACTTAAGTTAGCTATTGGCTTTTATTTCAACTATTACTTAATTCTCTAGACTTTGTAGTGAAAGTTACTCAACGGAATATTGTATAAATAGGCTTACATTAACCATACTTGCAATGGAAGTTCTAGGTGATTAGCAATAACACTAATAATGCCATCTGCTACATTAATTCAAAACAACTGTTCATACTCTTCAAATCAAGCAAAGAACACATTTTTCTTTTCTTTTCTTTTTTTTTCTTAGCATCAATCATGCAAACCTAATTGTTGCAAAGCACGTAAGAAAATCTCGTTGAGCTTACAGATCTGTTAAAATGTAAATATTTTTGCCATGGAAAATAAGATATCTTGACACTTTTGATATGTTTTCTCATCTTAGGTCTACATCAGTTTTTAAACGCTAACTAGTTAATCATTTTAATGATTATGTTTTGATGAGGTCAAGTTAAGCTCTGACCTCATCTGAAGGAAACCACATTGGTATGCTTCGTGGTTTTGCTGCGAATTATATAATATTTTTAGTATTTTTTAAAAGACATTTCACCAAGAAATTGTGCAAAGAATGCTCATATTCTTTGACTTAAAGAGTTTCTAACCTTATGCAATGGCAAATAAAACCTTTAAAATCTGAGGGGAAAAAAAAAGAGCTCCCTATTAACTATTAACATAGCATATATATCTCTATATACAATTCCTAAATTAATTTCTTCATCTTTTAAGTTAAAAATAAAAGTATCATTGCTTCAATTGAATTAGCTATGAATAGAAATCTTGCATTTTTAGACAACTCATTCTTTTTTAAAATATTTTGAGATAAAGAGTCATTTATGATGCTTTCCTACACCTATTCTGTCAGCTCTCCACACATTTTCATCTCACTCCTGAGCCTGATAAAATTTCTCTATTCAGTAAAGTCATCTTCTCTCCTGTCATGCAGTATGTATGATGTGTTTCTCCATCTTAAATTTCAGGTTATATTATTGTTCAGTCTTTTAAGATCTTTCTCTGAATTTCTTGAATTTTTCCTCATGTAATTCCAGAGTTATAAATGTCTCCTACCCTGCTGTCTTAGTGTTTGTGTTAGCCTACTCTGGTAAATTTTACATTGAAGTCTGGCTTTGATTATGAGTTGTTCAGTATTCTAAAGGATCCTCTATCTCATAAAAACATCACTGGCCTCATCCCTCAATACACACTGCAAGTGTTACGTTTCCAGTATCCAGAAATAACAGAATTTTTCTCTATTTTCCTTAAATATTCCCGATGCTACTTATATAATGATGTACTCTCTTCTTTCCTCTCTGTCCCATTGGTAAAACAACTCATATTCTCTACAAATTACTTTTCATAATAAACAACTGCTCAAGTTTTTCTATGTTCTTTTCTTGATGTCTCATATAATCCTACAGAATAGAGAGCTTTTCACTAGTTGCATGCTTCCCAATGTGGAAGGATTTAAATAACCAAAGCAGCTTTCATGCCTGGCAACTCATTACCACAAAACAAAAACAACAACAAAAACAAACAAACAAACAAACAACAACAACAAAGTCTCTCAAATGTCATATTTTTCATGAAATGAGCTATAAAACTACCCTGTAAAAAAACAGTACATGTATCTGTAATGTCACACATCCCGTACAAAGAATAAGAAACAAATGAACAAAATAGTTTCATACGTTAATCTGTACTTCTCTATTCTTTTTTCAGTAAGTGCTTGATTTTTTGTTTAAGCAGTTTGTAGCCTGCTACAAGTGAGATACAAAATATTTGATACAATATTGTGCATAATGTGTTATTTGATAGTATGTTTACTATCACCTATGAGTAGATAGAGAAATAACTATGAAAGTTATTTATTCATACTGTCATTTAAGCAACTCTACTGAAACAAACGTTAGTGATAGTTATTTATGCACAACCCTAATAGGAAAAACAACAAGTTTATGTAATTTCAAGAAGGTCAAGGTACATCAGCTATATTGAAGTCTAGCATAAGCCCCCTTGTCAGAAGCTAAATGTTCCCTGCAGTTATCACTTTAAAGTTAAACTTACTTTCTTCTATTTATCAAAATGTTAAAAATACATATAAAAGATAACAATTTAGTGGTCATAGATCTGATGAGCTTTGTTTTGGAAAGATGAACCCAGACTGAATAGATCTGAATCAATATTTTTTTCCTTTCATCATCATGAGTAAAAATAAGTATCGTAAGGCATCACATTGCTTTTTTTTTTTTCTCATGAGACAAAACAAGCAAAAATTATATGGAGTTTTAATATTGACCTGGAAAACTTGTGTGCAATTATAGAAATGTAAAATTTGCTCTTTCTTTTTTTTTAAGAGATTCATGATGAAATCTGTAGATTTATAATTTTAAAAGTGGATGTATACTGTGAAGTCAATCATACTAGATGCTAGTCTTGATTTTCAAATTTGTCCTTAGAGGTAATGAAGAGATGCAGGTACACTTTTAGCACAGAATTGATATAATCTTAAATTAGCTGTTTAAAAAATGCATCATTCAAAAGTAACTGGGTTTTCCTCATTGGCTATGAAGGAAGCCTCAGATAATTAGACTGGTTATAAATTGTTTCTAAACTTAAATTAAATGAATCTCCACTGTAACAGACTAAAGAGGAATGTAAATTAGCCTGCCTTCCTTCCTTTCCTTCCTTCTTTTTTTCCCTAGTTCCCTAATTCCACAACCTCTCTGGGCAGCCTTTTTCAGGGCTCTGACACCCTCAAAGGAAAGTTGTTCTTGTTTGTATGAAGATGAAATACCCTTTTTTTTAATTAGTACCTTTTATCCCTTGTCCTGTCTCTAACCACCACTAAGAGTATGACTCCACTCTATTTACATTCTCCTTAGGTATTTGTCCATATTGATAAGATCCCCTCTCAGTCTTCTCTTCTTTTTAGCCTAGTCTCTCTAATCTTGGTTAAGTTGTTGTCAACTAGGACTCCCAAATCTCTCTCTGTTGAGCTGTTTTCCAGGTCAACCCTCCATCTGTACTGGTGCCTGGGGTTATTTCCCCCCAGGTACAGAATCCTTAGCTTCCTTGTTGAAGATCCTCTCTACTCAACTCTATAACCTGTCTAGGTCCCTTTGAATGGCAGCACAGGCCTTTGGAGTGTCAGCCACTCCATCCATTTTGGTATCATCTTCAAGCTTGCTCAGGGTGCATTCTGTCAGCTCACCAGTCATTGATGAACAACTTGAAGGACAATGATGGACAAGTAGACTGATCTCTGGGAGACACCACTGGCCACAGACTTCCAACTAGGCTCGTCTCTATCTCAACCCTCTGCCATTTAGACAGTTCTGAAGTTCTCAATCCACCTCACTGTTCACTCAGTGAACTTTTCCTGAGCTTCCTAGCTCTCCAATTCCTCAGCTTCCTTCCTGAGCTCTCCAAATACACTTGAGGGTGTATTTGGAGATGATGTCAAAAGCCTTGCTGAAGTCAGGGTAGACAACACACCTTCATCCATTCCACTGCATGGATGGCTATTAGGTGTTTAAACCTATTCCCTTTTGTGAATCTGTGTGCTGACTACTCCTGCTCACCTTCTCTTCCTTGACATGCCTGGAGAGATAGTCTCCAGACTGTCCATCAGCCCATCATTCTTCAAGATGAGCTGCTCCAGGTGATGGAGGTGGAGTGACAGCCACAGGACTGGCAAGGCACGGACGGGGTTCGAACCCGTGATCTTCGGTTTACGAGACCGACGCCTTACCACTTGGCCACCGTGCCTGTTTGTGAATAGTTCATTGCAGAAAAATGACAATAACCGGGTAGTGATAAATACTGTATGCAGACTAATAAGAGGAGGTTTTAATTAGTACAATTTATTCAGGAATTGCCAAGAGGTATCACCAATAAACTGCAATGTTCACATCAGTTTAAGTCCAATTGAATTAATAATTTTTCATTCAGAATACATCACATTAATTTGCAATCAAAATCTTGGTTAATACAGCTTCTAGCTTTGGTGATTGGTAAGATACTTTTAAAGTATTTAGTAATTATAAACCATGGTGAAACACTTGGGAAAAGTTCTATGCGAAAGAATTGATTCTAGCTTATTTTGACCATTTTCTCCCTCAAATTTCTCTATTTTTCCAAACAATGCAATAACCACCGATACAGAATGATTAATTTCTAATAAAATTGACCAGAATGAAGTTTCTAATGTTAAGGGCATGCATATTTAGTTACATTTTGTATAGGAAGATAGGCATTTGTCACCTGCTTTGGCTCCACTACAACGCTTTAGTATATAAGTGTCTAATTCCATTTTTACATATATTTTTAGGAAATATGATCAGCCAATAATGATAGAATTTCTGAGTACCTAATCAAGCTATGCAATTAACATTACTCTGCTATGCAGTTTCTCTTGATAAGATTGTGTGGAGATGTTACACACATCTTTTATGTAAGATACTTACATTAATGACTTCATGATTTCTTGTTTGTTTTCTTTTCTTTTGTTTTGTTTTTAATGACCTCTGTTCTAAAAACAATGCTGAATATTTTATTTCAGCTTCTTCAGATTCAGTTAATCTATTTAATCAAATTGTGTCATTTTTTTTCTTCATAAGATGAAGTCAAACCCCTATGGCAGTGTTCCTGCCTTCACTAATTTTGCATAATTTTTAGTAACAATCTCTACTTGTTGGTTTTGGGGAGTTTGCTCTATTCATATAAGTGATTGATACCTTTTAATCTTTCTCTGAAATTGTAGTAATATGGTAATATATTAATTTTGTAAATCTGTTCCTCAGCTTTCCATTTTTTAAAAATATTTCCATCTTGCTTTTGAAGTTATTCTCTTAATCTCTCAGTTTTCTAAGAGATCAAATTTTCTAAAAAAATTCACTAAAGCTTCCTACTCCAGGGACATAGATAATTTTTCTGTAGTTGTGCTTGGGCATCAATCTCTATTCATTACTGTGCTTCACTGATGTCATGGATTTGGAGTAGAACTGACTGCTTTTTATTATTGGATTTCTTACCACAGTTTAAAGTACTAAATCCTATTCTCTCAAAAACATCCTTTCTAATAAACACACTTTTCTTTGATCTTACTTCTTGCAGTAAATCCTTCTACAAGAGGTTGTTGTTTTAGATAGCTACTATATTGAGATATATTTCTTGTTTTGTGTTGTTTCATAAGGGAATGAAAAATAAGTTATTTATTAATATAGTCATTATCCAATATGAATTTTTTGGTTATATTTTGTTTGAGTGTTTTGATATTCATAATTTCTATTACTTCATGAGTAAAAACTAGTAGACCTTAAGTGGTAAATTTATGCTATGATAACCTGTTTTCTTCTATGTTTTATGAGGTTATAATTCAAGCCAAAATGGAACAAGATTATTGTTCTATGCTACTTAAGTGTTGTTCAGGTGTGCAGTAGCAGACAACTTATTGTCCTCTACCATTTGACAAAATCGTATTTGTGGTAGTTTTTGTTGAATGGTTGGGAAGATACCTTGTCTTCCCTTTGACTAGTCATATATTTATATGTAGAGTTCGTTGTTCATCAAGTCACAGTTTGTGTAACACCCTAATGATATGCTTAAAGAATGACTTGGCAGGATCCTGTGATTAAGTATTATTGTTGGTTTTCCCTGTCACTAGGTCCTGGAGACAGCTCTATTTCTTTTTCTTTCCTCACTTTTCATCCTTAGTAATGATAATAAAAATTACTACTAATACATTGTTAATAAAGCAGCAGTGAATGAGAACATCTTGCTCAGATCTGAAAGTCACCATTTTGACATATTATAAAGAAAACCACTTCTTCCTTCTTCTTTATAAGAACTAATTAGTGCCAGAACTTCAGAATTGCAAAAGCATAGAATAAACAGTTCACCCTGTTTTCTTATAGCACATTTTTTTTGCATAATCACATGTCATCCTATCACCTTTCCAAAGCAGTAAAAAAAAAAAAAAAAAAAAAAAAAAAAAAAGAAAGACATGATCCATTCATTTGAAAGATATATCCCTACTTCTTCCCGGTTCCACCTATATTTTTAGGCTTTAGAAGAACCTAGATCCATGCATACTTTTATTTTTAAAATAGCACCAGTGATCTCATTTATTTCAGTATGTATATGCAGATACAATAAAAAGAACAAAGCATAATCACAAATTTAGGAAAATGAGTTGTTCCACTGCATTAGCTCTCCATCTTGATAAAGTACAAAACCTAGACCCCATTTGTCTGCACTAAGAAGTGAATATTTTTGTTGTGTTTAAGGAACAGGTCTACCATAGATTTCCCTAGTGGGGGAGATCAGTTTTCAATGCAGTCTGAGTAATCTGTATTTATTGACTGTGAGTTTCACCTGCTTAAGCTTCTTTGCAATATAGAATAAACTATAATCAAGATAAAGAACCAGATAATTTAGTCAGGAGATAGCCATCTCTGAAGCAGTTTCTTTGCAATCTTTGCCCGCTACATTGACCTTTGTAAAGGATACAATTAATCCACCAGCACAACCAAGAGTAACAACTGATATCCGTGAAGACTAGAGTCTAATGCTTTAAAACTTGCTGTTGTCCCTATAGTATATGTTCAACAGATATGCATGTGAATATACCTTCATATAGTAGTTTTCTCATGAGGACTCAGACAGTTTGTAAGAGAGTCCTATGGGAAAAAGGGAGCATTTCTAGATTCAAAATAAGTATGTCAGATCACAATGAGAATGATTAATGTTTGTATAAGTATAAAAGATAGCACTGGTTGAAAGAGCACTCTCTATTTTATGCACGGAGAATCTCTTTTAATCTGTATTTCATTAATCAATGTTGTCAAAAGAGTTTGGTGATTTTGAACACTTCAACTTCTGAGTGCTTAATTTAACTTAGTCTGACATTTGGAAGATGGAGACTCTGCCCTTTTTGAAAATCAAGTCTACCTTACAGAGTCTCAATTTGGGCATCAAAAGTATGGATGTAAAGTAGCCTTTTCCAAGTTTAGAGCCTTAAAGCCTGAGTATCTAGTCTGAAGCAGTCATCCAGCTCCCTCTGTGGCTGGCAAGAAGAGATAAGTGAAAGCTAAAGCAAGGATATGAAAGTTGGCTGTATAAGAAATCTAATTAATGTACCTATGCAAATGACATAATGAAGAACCTGAGAATGTGACAGATAAGCAGACTGATAATAAACTAGAAAGCAAGAAGCCTGCAGGCAATCAAAGATCTGATAAAAGTCTACATTGATACCTAAACTGTAATATCACAGATAGAAAGGCACGCAGAATCAGAAAAGTGCATATATGGCTTTAAAAATACAGAGAATTTACTAAATATGTGCTGCTGTGTGTGTGGTTAAATAAGGGTAAAAGTATATAGAGACTGATCATTAGTAGGACAATGTATGATACAACAGAATTAAGGAAACAATAATTTTACCTTTTACTTCATGATAGAATACTTTTTGACTTTCACAGACTCGTTTAACCAGTTTATTCCCTTAATTACCTTCCAGTTCACTAACACCAAAGCCATTCAAAAGTAGGTCCATCTGCTCTTCTCCATGTTACTTTTGAGATGAAATGGAATAATTTGTTTCAAGCAGAACTACAGAGTAAATCTTTTGATGGGTTTGTGTGGACTTCAAGGTCAAATCTCAAAATCTCTAAAATTAAAGGGAGTTCTTATGATCATTTGGACCCTCAGTTCAATTTCAGGAATCAATTAAAAAAAAAAAAAAGCAGCTTCCATCACTACCAGGACTTTTTATATAGTGTCCAACTTTCACTTTTTATGTTTAATGAATGTAGACTTTACAGACTCCATTACATTGGAAAAGGTATCAATATGCAGAAAAGCAATTCTATTCATAGCACAGTGAAACCGAACATAGTTTATATTTAAAAGAGAATAATACAAGTTATAAACTGTTTTGTGCTCCAGTTTCTAATATCTTATTTAATTTTAAAAAGAAAAAGAATATACGATTACCTTCATGTTTCCACTATAAACCAGCAACTTTTGAGCCAGTCCTTCACTGTGTCAATTTTATTTTATGATCCATTTGGTTACAACAAACAGAATTACGCAGTTGTGATGAACAGTGTTGAATGATATATTTTAGTGATGTCTAATTTATTTACATCTAGATGAATATTTCATAAAGAAGGCAAACTCAACTATATGATGTCAGTGTTATTGATTCTATTTTTCTTTATTTTATAAATTAGACTTTACAGTTTGAACTCTTTTAGAAAGCAGAGAAATGGAAGAAAATATGCAAAAAATCACATATATGTGTTTATATATAAATACATATTCCTTTTGATAATACCATGAATAAGCTTATTTTTGTAAATAGACAAAATGATGTTGACATACGGAGTCGTGATCCATATACTATTTATGTCCTATTTATTTTAAAGGAAAATGATATGAAATGATGTAGTTTACTAGTCTTGTTACAGAATGAGTGCTGTCTGGAGAGCAAGACCCTGTTGGAATGAAATGCTCAGCTCTCATTACAATTCTTATAACAAATTAACCAATTTGATTGAGTAGCTCAGAATTATAGATCTAAATATAGATCTATACTTTGCATATACAGCTAGATGACATGCAGCCAACTTTAAAACCCTATATTTACTATATGGTGTCTATTTTGTTAGTAATTTTTTCCTCCTAAATGCAGAGACAAGGTCATGATTCCTCGAGGGCAATTAAAGACTGTCCTCACAGCTGCAGAGGAGTCCAGTACACCAGTGGCAGGAAAGGAATCCCTGTCACCCAGGTAAGGACACAAGTCTCCGAGCTGATCAGAGCCCAGGCTTCCCAAAAGGCCATTGGTCTTGTGACTGAGGTCATTGTGGGTGGGAACGGCAGGAGAGACTCTCTAGACTGTTCCAGGTCAAGGGATTGCTCCCACAAGCTTATGTCCTTACGGGATGCTGGAGAAGAGCTGGGCGAGGAGAACATGTACACCCAGCTCCTTGCTTAGAATCCATATGACAGAGCAACTATAAGTTTGGGCTGGACATGGGAGAGACTGTGGAGTATGAGGACTGGCTACTGGGAGGCACTGCAGAATTCAGACTGGCTGATAGAGAGACCAGAGACTCTGGGGATTGGCTACTGCTAAGGTCTGGCCCAGCTGATGCACACTGTGTGTGCATGTGTTGGGGAGAAAGTACCATCAGTATTAATCTCTGTGACCTAGATACCAAAGTTGTTCATAGAGTCCTAGAAACCAAGCACAAACACTTTTTTACCTCTTTATAGACTGTCTTTTGTGCCAGTCTGCTATCCTGCTTTTTCCCAGGATATTTAATATAGTGAGAATATGGCGAATGTTCCCTGCAGGATTGCAACCGTTTTAAGCATAGGTTAAATCTTAGGACCTGAACTACTTTACAATATCCTTTCAAGTGACAGCAGCATGAAACGCCAGTGGAGAAGAGTGAGTGAACTCAAGGTAAGGGTTGCTACCTTTCTAAAACTGGAAACTACACTTATTCAAAGAGCTGCAGCTTAGCTTTTTAATTTCACCAGGGATCAGGTTCACATCTTTCCAGTCTGTCACCTGGCTTTACATTTCATCAGACACCTCGCATTGCCAGAACTGTCACATGGTTTTTCTGAGAGGTGTCTGTGAGAGAATTTTTTTTAAAAAATATTTTTACTCAGGAGGTGAACATGCCCTTAGACCTGAGAAGTCAGCAAAGGAAACTTGAGGTTGTGCTGTAATGGGAGAGACTGGGGATGGATTTTGCTTCCTTACAAAGAATTACCAAAGAACTATTCTTTGAGTACAGTGGGAGTCACACTGTAGGAATATACAGCATGGGTTATAAACAGATAATCTTCCAAGAAATGTTTGCTTCAACTAGACTTCTATTTCATGACTGAGAAGTAAAGCTCAAATAGAAAATGAATATCTGCTCAAATCCCTCACAATTTGGCTGAATATATGAAATAATCAAAAGGGGAAAAGAAAAAGTGGACAAATGGAAATAAAAAAATATTTAGAATAAAATTCTAAAATTCTATGCTCTAGGGACTGGTCCTTGTAATTTGGTCACTGGAGCAAATTACTTCTGCTGGTTTTTCTGTTTATTTGCTTCTAAAGCTTATTGTCGACTTCTTTTCCCAATGTCACTGATCTTCAAGATGGGGGCATGCAGTTGTACACACTAGCCCACAGTTGCACTTCTCCTATGACGAGCCACATCACAGATTACTTTTGTATATTTAATTTTGAATAGCAGTATTGATGCCCACTCTCATGCCTTGCTGTGACATGGCCTTTTGGAACTCCAGTAGACACATGGGTGCATGCGCTCTAAGCACAGAGTAGCTTGGTGGGAGCCTCCTGCGGTACTGGCAATTTTGTACATTTGGACATTAAATTGCTTGGTAGAGTTTTGTCTCAGGGAAACTTTCTGCTGCTCTGAAAGGGATTGCAAAAGTAAACTACCATGCAGATACTATGGACAGTCAGTCACACTGGCAAAAGGGAACCATCCAAACTGGAATGTTTGTCCTTAAAGTTCTGTGAAAGGCAATTATTGGGGCTGAACATATCATCTTTTGAATGTGAAACCACATATTTTTAGTAAGCATGAAGAAAGTTTTCAATGTCTTTTTTAGCAATTACTAAGAAGCAATGCCTTCTCCCCAGAAGCAGATGTTTGACAAACATGTTACAATATCAAGCATTGAATACCAGCATCCTAGACTTCACTGTATCTTGCTGTAACTGTATTGACTGCATCTTTCCTGTTATATAACTGCATCTGTACATTTTCATTAAAAATGATTTAATTATATAGCTTTAGAATCAAAGAATCACAGAATGCTTAAGGTTGGAAGGGACCTCAGAAGTCATCTAGTCCAACCTCCCTGCTCACGCAGAGTCACCTAGAGCATGTGGCACGGGACTGCATTCAAGCAAGTTTAAAGATCTCCAGAGAAGGAGACTCCACAAACGCTCTGGGCAGCCTGCTCCAGGTCTCTGTCATCCTGACTGTTAAAAAATATTTTCTTAAGTTCCTGTGGAATTTCCAGTGCTTCAGTTTGTGGCCGTTTCTCTGTCCACCACTAAAAAGAGGCCGCCCCCTTCTCCTCCCTCCCTCCCTTGAGGTATTTAAAGACACTGATCAGGTCCCCCCTTTCAGTCTTATTCTGACTGAACAAGCCCAGTTATCTCAGCCTTTCTTCATAGGGCAGATATTCTAGGCCCTTGATCATCTTTGTAGCCCTGCGCTGGACTCTCTCCAGCAGCTCCACATCCCTCTTGTACTGGGGAGCCCAGAACTGGACACAGTACTCCAGGTGTTGCCTCATTAGGGTTGTGTATAGGAGGACAATCACCTCTCTCAACCTTTTGGAGATACTCTTCTTAATGCACGTGAGGATCCCATTGGCCTTTGGCCACCAGGGAACATTGATGCCTCATGATCGTCTTGTCATCCACCATGACACCCAGAGTCATCCACCATGACACCATGACACCCACCAACCCTCTCTACAGAGTTGCTCTCCCTAAGGTCAGGCCCCAGCCTGTACTAGTGTCTGGCATTATTCCTCCCCAAGTGCAGGACCTTCCCCTTGTCCTTGTTGAACTTCACGAGGTTTCTCACTGCCTAGTTGTTGGGTCTCCCTGGATGGCAGCACAGCCCTCAGCGCTATCAGCTATTCCTCCCAGTTTGGTATTGTCAGCAAACTTGCTGAGGGAGCACTCCATGCCTTCATCCAGGTCATTAATAGGTCGAACAAGACTGGACTGAGGACTGACCCCTGGGAGATTCAGCTAACTACAGGCCTCCAATTGGAGTCCATGCCACTGATTACTACTGTTTGAGCCCTGCCAATGAACCAATTCCTAATCCACCTCCCCATCCACTCATCTATCCCACACTTCCGAACCTTGCTAGGAGAATGTTGTGAGGGACAGTGTCAAATATTTTGCTCAAGTCTAGATAGATGACATCCACCATTCTGCCCTCATCTATTCAGCCAGTTACTCCATCACAGAAGACTATTAGGTTAGTCAAGCATGATTTCCCCTTGGTGAATCCTTGCTGGCTACTCCTGAGCACCTTATTCTCCTCCACGTTTCTGGAGACAGCAGCCAGGATGAACTCTTCCATCACTTTTCCAGGGATGGAGGTGAGGCTTACCAGAACACAACATCCTATTCCTCTATGTGTATATATGCATTAAAGCTAATTTAAGGGCACTAAAATCTGTGATATTTAAAGGGAAACAAAGATCTGATTACAAAATTCTGATAAATCTACATGAAATGATGTATTAATCTAATGGTAAGGCGTGCCAACTGTCTCTTTTATATCTGTGGTGTGTTACTGATTACTGTGGCATATGTGTACAGTTTCATTAACTCTTTTAAAATCTTTTAGCAAGACAATGTTTAAAATTCTAAAAGTTTTAAAGACAACTCTGTACTGGCAAAAACAATATGGGAAACATACTGTAACAGAAAACAGATCTAATCAACTGGCCATAAATTCAGTATTTGGGTTCCAGGAATATTCATAAGCTATCTTTCTCAAATATTGATAATATTTGCCATCATTTTGTCTGTAAGTTTCTATATAATTTTATGGGACGAATTTATACATAAATCATTCCTAAGCCTAAGTAGTTAAAGGATCAAAATTTTAAAGCAGCGAATTTACTATATATTTTCTTTCTTCTCTTTTCCTCTATGAGTCACAAGGATTCTGAAAATGCTAGTTGTATAATTGTTTTTTTTGTTTTTTTTTTTTTTTAGGAGAATCCCTGAGGCCTGTCTTTTTATCCATGGAAGAAATAGTTACCATACCACATCAGATTTAAAGATCTTGCATCTCTGTGAGGGTGGTGGATGTCCTTAATTTGTATATTACAAATAGTTATGCCTAGGAACCTCATAAGACAAAAACAGTAATTCTTTTTTCAGACTTCAAAATATCAAACCAAAAAGGACCAGTGAATTACTACTTTAAATCATTTGATTTGTGAGTTTATCTTTATTCTCTGTGTTTAAATTGATGATTAATCCCTTCCTAAATACTACCTCCACTTGAATATGTTCCAAATGAAGTAAGTTCAATGCCAGCTCAGCTGAGCTTTATATGAAACTGTTTAATCTTATATGTTGTGGAGTAATATACACTCCAAGCAAGCAGAGAGGTGGAGAATCCACTGGAGGAATACTTCATATTAGAAAAAACCTGAAGTTAGCTTTTTGTTCCCACTGTATTTAATTTGTCTAATTTTTCATTCAGATAATGTACAGATGCCAACCGAGTTTATTCCTATGAGACAGACTATGCGAAATGTAGTGTTAATTTTCTGCAAAGCTGAGCGATAAACAAAATGACTGGTGGAGTGATAGTGGATTGAAAAAATAAATACACTCTCATTGAGGGAAACCATCCCAAAACACAGGACTATATTTGTTGTCCTTCTAAATAATCTGAAAACCATGTTACCAGTGGTTCTATGAGCAGTGGCAAAGGCATTCCTTGGCAATATGTGTCTCTAGACTGGATGGTAGAATTACTTTTACATGTATTGTTGTTATGAAGCCTGGTGTTAACCATGTATGTTTGGCATGAGGGGTGTTATGAGACAAAGAAGTCAATATTCTTGCACTGAAAAAAAAAAACTCCTGTCTGTCTTTATTTCACAGAGATATTTCAGAAATAAATTTATTAATGTGGAAAACTGAGGTAGAACAATGATTAAAACCCAAGAAAACAAGAGAAAATCGATCATTTTTTCTTGAGAAAAAGGTTTGTATGGTGCATAGAAAAAAAGGCACAGAAACCACACTGAACAAGAAAAGAATGTATTGAATTACTATTTGTTATGTGAACTCTGCCTTACTTAAAACATCAAATCAGTTAAGGATCTATAGGAAAAAATGGACTTACTTTTTGATATGAAGCAAAGAATACGTATGTATGAGACTTTAATTGTGTCAGTCTTAATTCTGCACATCCACCTTTTTGGTATTGAATTTTCAATATTAATAATGTTCTTCTCAGGCTTACTTTTATATTATATATAATATGGAGGTTTTAATTCATATTGTAACTGACTAAAAATTGGTCATTAAACAGACCAAACTGACCATGCATCCTTAGTACTTTAAAACCCCTATTCATCGATTTGATTAAGGTTCAGAACTGTTTGATATCTGGGTTTATGGGTTGCCAAGTTGTTAGAAATACAATGCATTTTCATCTACCAGTTATGATAACAATCTTCACAGTATTATTCTTAAAATAAATAAAAAAATTAAATAAAATATGTCATACCTGTTGGCTACTGCAAGAAGATTTTTTTCTTGTTTTAGGTAATAACTACGATGATTGTTGAGTCATCCAAAATCTTCATCCTAGTCATTGTTATCATCATGCTTTGATGACCAATGTAAACTTTATTTGAAACTCCCTTGAGCGTTTTTCAGATTCAAGCCTTTCTGCTAGAATTTTCTCTTCTCCAGGACATAATCAGGACATCTGTTTTAAGACTTTTAATGTAGAATCGTTGTTTGTCCCACTCCATTTTAAAAATCCTAATATACATTTTTTATGGTAGATGAAACTCTGTCTTGTTCAGATCAGAAAAGAGAAGCTGTCTATGAGTCATTGACTGTGCTGGTACTTAACTCTAACACTTAATTCATTGCGAAATAAGTATTCTTATTTGCTGCAAGAAAGATCCAAACATCAGTATGTACATAATATTTTTTTTGAAATATATAAGTATGTATATATACTTAATTTGTTATAACAAATGAGTGAGAATAATATATGTGTTCGTTGTCTTGGTACTTTTCAAATAAAAGTAAAACTTTTATTTGAAGTTGGCACTGAACTTCTTACTTCTTTTTCATGCTAGAACTAATGCTCAGTCCCAGAGTATCAAGAAATATTTTGATACCTGCTGCTACTGCATTTTTTTTAATGTTGACTTCTCCATATACACACAAATATTTCTCAAAATATATATATTTTTAACTCTTATTCAAAATGAAAGTTATCTGGCTGTATCAACCTCCACAGGAATTCTTTTAGACTGACTGATTCTGTTGAGTTTAAATGAAGATAAGTATTTATATTTTCTGTAAGTATTTAGCAAAGATGTGTGTTAAATGATATAGAAGACATCAAATTATCTTTAAATGTGAAATATTTAGAGAGTTTTCCAACTATTGTATTATACAAAATTCTAATTTGCAGCCTCAGCTGCATTTTTGCACTAGCAATACTATTCTTCATGGAAAGGACTATATGCCTACATAAATCTTTGCAAAAGTCCGTTATTGGTATTTTCAGGAATAATCTAGGTAGAAAATCATCTGAAGTAAGTGGAAACATTATTCCAATTGTGTTTAAAAGTGTTTATATTGATCAAGAGCCAAAATTGAGCAAGACAATCATAATGGATGAAAAAAAAATGTTATTTTTCTTGGGAGTTTATCCAAGAGTTGGTGGAAATAATAATTAATCTGATTTAATCTTGCTGATATTTTATACATAACCAAAAAAAAAAAAAAGCAAAAATGTATTTTTCTTTTCTACCCCTTTTTTTTTCTTTTTTTCCATCCCTATCAATTGGCACATATAACTTCAGACTATTTAAAAATCTGTATCTATGATAGAGTTAATTACATCAGAATCCAATAAATTATACATATAGAAGTAAAAAGTGACAATAATCTCTTTCTTTAGTTTGCCTGGTTAATATTATACGGAAGGGAGAAGGCAGTAACTATATGCAGCTACATAAATATGAAACAATATATATCTACTTTATTGCCTTCCCACTAAAATATAGTAATTATTCATGTTTCCTAATATGATTCCTTGTGTTTCATTATTGTTTATGTCACTGTGCTTCCCAAGGGAAAATTTTATGGAAATTTCTCCTCTAGTTTAATTCCATGTCATAGTAAAATGAATTATATAGATATGTTGTAGAGTTGCATACTTCTGTTTGTCTTTCATTACTTTCAATCTGGTCTTCTGGACTATGCTTTCTTAACCTTCTTTAAATGTAGTTTTTAGCAATCTATATAAATTTTCCCTATACTGAAAATATATGCCTGAGCATTTTAAGTTATATTCAGATTTTATTATACTGACAACTAGAACTTAATCAGGTAGAGCTGATGCCTGTTTCTATGAACATTATAAATGAATGAAATAGTACAAAACCAAAAATATTACTTCAGAAGTGGAACATACAATCTTTTTCAAAGTATCTGTATGCAAGTACAGAATAATGTATGTCACAAAGGATTATTTTAACATATGTTGAGAATTCCAAAAATATATTTGGGATTTCCTGTTGGAGTCTACATAAAGTAGATGAATTGTTCCACAAGGACAGAATTTACACGATACCTTATTGAAGAACAATTTAGGAGTCTGGTAGGATGCCATTAGGCATCAATTACAATACTTTCAAGAGCCTGGCATGAATTTACTCACAATTAATGAGATGTCAACACTGTTGAAAGAAATGTATTGATGTCCAATAACAAAGTAATCAAATCCTCACAAGGCCAAGTAATATGAACATCTTTCAGAGAACTTTCATCTATCTAAAATGCCATGAATGGATTTCAGTGCCCCTCATAAAGGAAAGGAAAATGACTAGAGAGAAGAAAAGCACAATATTGTGAGCTTCCAAGTGCTAAAATAAACGCATCAGAGAAAAATGATTTCCATGCCTAACTTCTAAAATATGTTTTCATTGGTGTATATATATATATATATAGAGAGAGAGAATGTTAGCTTTGAATAAAGTAAGAAATATTTTAAAACTTTTTTTTGTCAGAGCCTAGCCTAAAGAGGACTTTAGAAGTCCATGATATTGTCTTTTCACTCTTCTATTTTAGTGAATTCCTCTCTACAGCAAAACCAAGTGCTGAGAGGTAGTGCATATCTTGGACTATTTGTGGGGAAAGCTACAAAGATAATGAAACAAGACAAAAATATGAATGAGAATTCTTCAGAAATTTAAACTTCAAATGTGCTTCCAAAATCCTGCTTTTCTCCAGAATGTACATCTGAGCTGAAAACTCATCAAACAAAAAAGACTCTACTTTGCAAAATTCCCATTCAAAAATTATACGAATAGGTATTTTTGTCTGTGAGAATTGAGAAACTCTCTAATTTCTGTCACATTCTCATATTCTAGCTCTTGAAATAGTGGTCATGGTTGATAATTCTATATTATAATCTACGAGGGAGAACAGGCTTCTAAGACTTCCTCAGCCTCAGGTGATCTGAATCCTTTGTTGTAGTAACCTGACAAACAGAGGCATCTCCATGTATTCTTCTGCTGTGTGAATTTGGATCCTTGTCTTCATGACTGAAAGCAGTTGAAATTGAAACTAAACAAGCGTTTCTGGAAAAAAAAAACTGTGCAGAAAAAATATTCTATGTGCAGAACCAGTCAAAGATCAGTAAAATATTCAAGTCATAGGATTCTCAAGCTTATTTCTAATTAGAGGAATGAAAAAATAGCCTTGCTACTGAAATTGCCTGCCCAAAGTTTACTGAAAGACATATTGCAAATTTCCTGAGTCAGAAAGTAAAAATACAGATGTGTTTTGTTATAGATAATGCATATTGGAGGTATTATTCCTGCTAAATTTTGCAAACATAGAAACCTGAGCCAACTATTATTTGGTAAGAACAAATGAGAGAAATTGTAGATATTAAAAGTTACAATTTTTTTTGCATTTTTATAATTACAGTAATATTTCTTTAAGTGAAACTCATTTATTAGTGAGAGATTTCTATTTGCACTTAAGTGAGCTAGTTGAAAAAGAGGCATCATTGCTCAAAAAAATGCTTAGGCACATGTTTCAAGAAAAATATTGCTCTATGCTAGAAAGATTTTTATAAAAAGAAGTGAAGTGAGAGAAGTTCATAAGTAGTTCTTTAATATATTACATATTTTCACTGTAGATAATAAGAAGATTGGAATAGTACATTGTCAATATTATAGAAATATTTACCAACAATCTGTTAAAAACTGAAGACATGTCTTCCCATTGTGCATCTTCAAGTGCAAGAAAGGTGCTAATATGCTTGGAACTGATTCTATTGAACGGTGCATTAAAATCTCCTCATGAACTGCGGTTTTTATTGGCCTCCAATTAAAGTGGAAATAAGGAAGAGATTCTTTGCATATGCTGCCCCATCAGCTTAAAATAAATTACCCAAATATCTTAACTGCTTGATACAGTCACTGGTTTTAAAAGACAAATATGCAATATATTATTCTGGAGAATGGACCTCATTGTGGAGAATTGTGTAAAATTTCTTTGGTATTTAGTAGTCCTATAATGGAATTTTAACTAAAGCTCAGTGCCTCAGGATAATATTGAGAAAATGATAACAAATCTCCCTAGAATTTTCCTAGTAAAAAAAATTGATGATATTTTAAATTAAATATCAAATAAAGATTTGGTTACTCTAAAATTAACATAACTGTTTAATTTAGTAATTTAATAACAATTAAGGTACATACTTAAA
>JAUBOD010000127.1:1040045-1066135 GCA_032353885.1 Nothura maculosa
GGCCACCACTGAAAAAAGCTTGGCCCCCTCTTCCCTACAGTCCCCCTTCATGTATTTATACATGTTAATAAGATCCCTCTCAGCCTTCTCTTCTCTAAGCTGAACAGGCCCAGCTCTCACATTCTCTCCTTATATAAGAGATGATCCAGTCCGTTAATCATCTTTGTTGCCCTCCGCTGGACCCTCTCTAGAAGCTCCATGTCCTTCTTATACTGAAGAGCCCAGAACTGCACACAGTACTCTTTATTTAACTCTAGTTAAATAAATAAATATCTTTTTATAAGGAACTGTAATCAATAATAACAAATATAGGAATAAGAAACTCCTTAGATTAGCAATATAAACATGTAATATTGGTTTTCAGGTGTGCGTATGAGCCAAAATATTTTACTCACACATCATAAATTGGGTCATAATTTAAAATCTTGCCAACTACCACAAATAGCAATATAAGTTTTGGCATGTGTTTCCCTTAATTACTGTATTACTATATTCTTATTATCGTTATTATGCATTTCCTTTTGGCTTTGTGGATATGTAGAAAAATATTTTTTAAAAATATGAAAAGCACTTCTAGCTGAAAGAGGAAAAAAAATAAATAGCTTGCTACAAAGTTATTGTCAATGCCATTCAGACAACCAGTAGCAGTTAGAGCATAAGTTAGAGCATAAGAGATATTTGAGCTGGAGTTTTTATTCCTTACAAGGAGCATAAGCTAAGGAGAAATCATCAATGAGTAACAACAAAAACCCTAAAACCAGCATATGCCCATATATTTCCAATAAACAAATGCAGAGTGTGTATAATTTAATCATAGGAGTTAATTAGCCTGATAGATTTGATTGTTTTTTTGTTGTTGTTTGTCTGTTTTAAATAAGTAAATGACACCAGCAATACTTCTCGGGTTTATTTTATTGTATTTCACACTTTGAGCACAAGGTATAAAGAAAGAAAATATATCTGCTGAACCATAGAGAGCTCCAGGACAGCAGCAATCATTTGGATAATTGATGCTGTTAATATGTAGGTTATGGATCCTATATTCTACTCCTCTGGAAACTTAGAAAAATAAAAGTAATTTGGGGCATTTGGGTGCATCTCGACTGGTGCATTCAGTTAAAAAATAATAATTTCCTCTTCTCTACTGCCTGGCTGCACATCTGAATAAAAAACACTAATGTTTCCCCTCCCTCTTCACCAGCCATACTGAAAGAAGGGGATGATCAGAAGAAAAATACATTATTTCAAAACTATACACTTTGAAAGAGAAGTTACTTATAATAAATCACTTTTAAAATGCTCTCAAGATTTTCAAAGATTCTAGTTGTAACTTTACTAAGTACTTGATACTAGTTTTGAACTTTCAAATCCACTATTATGTAGAATATTTTTTGTGGTTTTAAAGAATCCAGATTTTTATGTAAGGTCTATGTGTTTAATTTGGACAATGTGATTTTTTGGGTAGTTTGTGGGAGTGAAGGTAAAAAAAAAAAAAAGTTACATGAGAAAAAGTTGCCTTTGACATTCCCTTGTAGATAAAGTACTTGCTCTTGTGAAGTTTCACACTAGGACATCAGGTTATATTCTGCTTCTCCTATATCAGTCAATTCATTATTTTCCTAATAATTGGAATTGATTCTGCTTAGAAGAGATTTAAATTAGAGTTGACAGCATTTTTCTAAAATAATTTTATTTCCTGAAAATTGACCTAGCAAAGATAGAATTTCTTCACAATCATTTGATTTTCTTTTTAGCCTTTTACTTTTTGGACCTCAGTTTTTATTCAATTATGATTGGTCCTTTCCTGAACTTTATCCCTTTCTTCCACATGATAGGCAAAAAAAGAGGCGAAGTGATGCATTTCTGGATAGATTTCTGTCATTCTCTGCAATCTACCAATATAATTTAATTTTACTTTGTTTTTGCTTTAGTAAAGCTTAACATTGGTAATGGTGTTAATCTACCCTATTATTTCCTGAGACATACTAAAGTTGTGACTATTGATATGTTACTATGGCTTATTTTGTCATAGAGTCCTAAAGTGTTTTGTGATGTATGATGAAAACAGTATGTGTCTTCTAGTACAAACATTAGGCTGAAACTTTAGAGGAAAGAACTTGATGACTTAAGTGGTTCTTTCTGTCCCCATATCGTTCTGTCCCCAATTAGATTGATGTAATTCAATGAAACTTTGCCTGAATATGAAGTTTCACATTTCAAAAAAAAATGGCTGGAGGATCAGATTCTAAAGTTGAAAATCGAATGCTGAAGGGGTACTGTCCTAGTGGCTCTGGGAAGGAAGAAAACGGACCAGCCAACAAAACATGAATCGAGATATTTCAGAGAGACTGAATGAAGAAAATATATTTGAAAAATCTTTATGCAGTATAAAGATATCAAGTCATATTTTATGTTTCTTGCTATGATATTCAGTAGGAAATTTATATTCATTTCTTTGTAAAAAAAATCAGCCGCTTCCCTAATGCATATGCACCATGTATTTTAAACAAACAATCATCTGATCCAACCATCTAAATGTGATTTATCCCCAATAGGCTTTCTAGGCAATATGACATATTTTTTTCTGCTGTGTTTGATGGAATTTGATGGAATTCAAGATGACTGCTCTTTTGGCAGTGACCTTTAATTTAAACATGTCTACCATATTTGAACTGTTGTTCAATCACTGTGTCTTTCTGAAATAAATAAGTATTGCTATTTCCACCTTGGAATAAAATGGAAGAGAGAGAGGAAAAGAATCTTTGAAATATTAATATGTCTCTTCATGTTTTGATCATCTGAAGTATTACTGCACTTTAATTACCAAGCTGAGAGCAATGGGATTTTGTCATATTAGGAGAACAGCAGTTTCATATTTGAGACAGAAGATAGAGAAAGCAGCATAACTGGAAAATGTCATAACGTATTTGTCCTTTCCAATACTCTTCACAGACCAAGATGAGACTTTCTTTTCTAGGGACAACAGGTTCTTAGGAAAAGGATTTTCATGTTTATTTCTTCTGCTCACCTTTCTTTTTTCATGTTAAAACACACACACGTATACACACACATACAGACACACTCTTATCATTGCATTGTTCTTTGTACATCTCAGAATGTGTGTTTAATGCTTGTGAGTTTTCGGAAAGAATTTTCTGAACAATCTAATTATAGAAGTTGATTCCAGTTCCATGTACAAGTAAATTGGTCCTCAAAATCACTACATACAAGAGATAAAATTCTGCCCCCTGGAAAAGCTTCTATGAAGTTTGTTGGATCTGTTTTGCACCATTAAAAGATATAATTTCAGGGAATAGATTTACATTTTTTTTCTAGAAATGACCTTAACTATCACTTTTGAAAAGCTTCTTCTTAATACGTTGAGAAGTGGGAAAAAAAAGAGAAAGAAGAAAAGAAAGAAAAGATAAACACATTTGCACCTCAGCAAATAGTGTCATAGGTTAGGAAACCTAACCTATTCCAAATCTAGTTGGAATGGCAGGATATGATTTACTGCTGTGGCTATGATTTTTTCCTGTAAAATATTTTGAAATCACTGTGTTAATCTGTTTTCATAAACTTATTATACTTGTAAAACAAAATTGAATGGGATAATTTATTTATTTAAAACTAATATGAGAATAATTATATAACATTTGTGAATTATTTGGGGTTGATTATACAAGCAATAAGTTTTTCAAGAAGTAGAATTTATCTTAAATCTTATCCAAAATCTTTTGATTTTAGAGGGAAGTTCTGTAAATCCACCAGTTTATACTACTGAAAATATTTACTATTTGCTATCAATTTTAGCTTCAATTGGAAGATTCTACTATTGATACTAATTAAATTGTATGTTAAATTAAATGTTTAAAAACTCTAAATACTTTTTTTAGAAAGTAATTAGTATGGATATATGGGTTTGGAAGAATATTTGTTTCCTCTGAATAGAAGTTATTCTGCCTAAATAATTATTTCAGGCTTAGGGAGATCTTTGGAAGTAATGATGTTGAAATGCTGTAATATTTTTTTTCAACAAGAAGGCAAGAAAACATCTGATTTGGTGAGATAAGTCACTATATCCATGACTATGGGACTAATACAGGTTCATTTTGTATGGATCTTTCTCCCAAAAGTGAAAGTAATGGAAAACAAAGACTAGATATGATACCGAATTATATCAAAATATTCCTACTGAAGCATACTACTCATAAGGCCAGGAATTTTAATGACTCCATACTAAAGAAAATTGCTGCATCTTCTTAGAATATCATCACAAAGGAACTGTTTAAACAATGTTTGTATACAAGGTGTCTTGAGAGCTATTTTTATGTATATGGGAACAATCATCTAACATGCCTTGTTACAAGAGCTGTGATTGATATTGATATCAAACCAATTCAAATTGATGGATCATATTGGATAAATACAGTGTTGGATATTGTGGTTTAACAATTCATCTGGCCATACTTTTCAGATAATAAGTATATGGATTTTGGAACTTCACTGACTTCCTGAGTGGCATCAAGTTCAGGAAAATCCAGAAAATCACATTTTAAAACTCTCCATTCCAGACAGGATATACTTAAGCAGACAGAGAAAATGATGTCACGGGAGACCTAACTAACCTGGATCAGTAGCACGAACACAGAATCAGTTATATTTTTTATCGTCTGATTCAAACCATTAGACACTGCTATAGTGTCTCTTCCTGACCATAAACAGCAGATGAACAGGCTATTTTGTCTAATAGCTTAATAGAATTTAGAGTTTTGTGATCTTATCTGGGAAACTGAAAAGAGTCAGGATTGAATGTATGTTGGATTTTAAAGAAGCCTCAGATAAAAAGGTTGAATGACACCAGCTGCCTTCTGTAATATATCTGTTTATCATATGCTATCTTAGAGACAGAAAATACAAAAGCTTTGATTCTCCGTTTAATAATATTACAAAATCCTCCTGTGTCCTTTCTTTTTCAGTATCACCTTCCCTCTTGCTTTTGGATGTCACAGGCAAGGACTTTGCCGATGAAGTGATTAAATTATGTGTAGTCTGTCCTTAGTAGTGAAGGTGATAATTACACAGAGAACAACAACTAAGGAGTAAGGATGTTCCCTTGGAACAGATCTCCGTATAAAAAACATCAGATGTGAGCCACTTTCAATAGCATTGGGCCTCTCTTCATTACTGCCCCATCACTCTTCTGAATTGATCCCATTTCATCCACTTTAATGAAGTTTAACAAAAAAAATCACTGAAGAATTTCAATGTCGTCTTCTCTCTTTATAGTTGCCTTTCTCCAGAGCTTGGAAAAGAGGAGTTTAAGGCTTCCTTTGATATTAAATCTTTTATTTTTTTTTCAAACTTGTATTAAACTAATTATGCAAAGTTAAACATCTACCCAAAGATAAGTTCTAAAGTTTTTACAACAAAAATTGCATGTATATAAAACTCTTTAGAAAACAAACTATTTTTATTTCATCTACTAATTCTAAAAACCTTCTCATACTATATAATATGGAATAATATCTCTGGCTTAATCAGATTGTCTACTTTGTTGAACATAGAATATTTTATCTTTTTCTTATATTTATGTATTTATTAGGCAAGGTTAAAAGGAAAAAGATTAAAGGAAAAGCAAAATTGCTCTGAAGTCTTATTTTACTCATGCTAATGAATAGGTATGGCAAGATTTAAAAAATAAAACAAACAAAAAAAAATACAGTGCATCTCCTAAACGCTGGCTATCTGTTCCCCACTTATATTGAATGAGTGCTATTAGTGCCTATTACAGTTGTTATTATCTAGTATAGTTGTATTAGATTTCATTCTTGGGTGTCTCAAATCTAAAGCTACATCTGGCAATGATAAAGTCTGTAAAATACAATCATGACTTATACAGTGTGACTAATCATATTGCACTTACCTGGCAGTAGACTTATCATGTCCATAGATTAGCAGAAGATCAGAATCACTTTCATATCATTAAGTAGAAATCTGAGACCTGGGATAATAATGCATGCATTCTGAACTCAGAAGAACTTGATAAAGAAGTAGAAAATTATATAATCCATACAAACAAGGCAAAACTTCTCCTGGCATTTTCCCTTCCTTTCAAAAGCCTTAAATATATCTCTTCAGCAACACCAGAAATATTTTTTAACAGAGCATAAAAGAAAGAAAAAAATCTAGCACCTTCAATTTTTTTTTTTTTTTTTTGGCTTCCATCCTCCCCCATTTACTTAGAAATAGGATAGGTACTTTTAAAAGAAGTTAGATAAAATTTTATTTTGAAAAACATAAACCAATATTTGGCACATTTAAACAGCTTAAGACAACAAGTATAGGGTTATCCTAAAAAAAAATGATTCAAAACCAAAAGGTTTCACATTGATTCTTCATTACATAGATTGTCTTACAGAAAAAGAAAGAAAAAAAAATAAAGGAAAATAAAGACCTCTTATTCAGAGTAAATCTGATCTATCCATTAGACATCTATCTTTTAAAACATTTATGATTATCAGTTTTGTCTTGAGATCTTGAAGTTTGTTTTCTCACAGTGATATTTGATAAGAGCTATTGTACCTTTCCAGTGTTATCTCTAAGGATCAGACTGTGATAGCAGTATTTGCCCAAATATGATTTAAGCATGTACAAATCATTTTACACCAGAAATCCACCGCAGAATTGATATAGAAGAGTAAATGAGCCTGAGTAAACAGCTAAGAAATACCCATAAGCATGGTCTCCCCTCCTTGGCACTGCTGAATGTTTGCTTTACTGCCTGGAAATATGTGAAATATTTTTCTACCCTTCCACTGTAAAACTGATGTCCTTTTTTATTCTTGTACTTCTTCTTTCCTTTCTTTTATCCCCCAGCAGTAAGAATTACCTTTGAAATAATCCTATTGCTTTATTTTCTAATGCTAAAATTAATATTTATGGGAAATAAATAGTGCAGAAGTCATACAGTCCCAGGAATAGCCATAATTAACACAGAGAATTAAGTCTTTTGAATGGGCTGGGTTAAAATTTTAGGTCTGCTAACATCATTAAATTGTGATTCAAATATGCAATATCTAAACCAAGTATCAGTAGAGCTACGATGAAACTGTATATGTATATATTTACATTTACTCTTCCTTAGAAGACATGAGATAACTTGAGTTAGCTTTTCTCTCCCATATTATACTGCTTTGAACTATATCAGTTGAGAGCGTCTGCAGAGTAAAATTTCTGTACTTGGTAGCTAAGCAGATTACTTCAGTTAATGGAACAAAGAAATATTATACACATAAATGGACATTAGTTTTCATTGCAAAACTCAGCAATGATGAGATTTATTATTGCACAGACCTCCAAAAATTCATCATACATTTGGGTTAAGATATATTCTGATGAAAGTGTTGGGTTTCCAAAACAGGTTTTAAAATAAAATACCTCATCTAGTTTTACAAATAGTGTATTTGTAGTAACAGTTGGAACAAGAAATGATAAGACTGAAATTGGTGGTAGTGACCTAGGAAGAGCCAGTTTGATTACTGCATGCATTATTAGTATTATTATTTTTTCATTAGCAAGGTTTTCAGGTCATTTATCTGTATTATGCATCTGTCCTCCCACCTATAAAGATTTTTAATCCCAGTAGAAATTCAAAAACTCAACACTCACATCTTAATTTTATGGCCCTAGTGTTTATTTAGAATCAGAGATCTTCTTTACAGATAATTCCCTTTACTATCTTAAATTATGACAACTATTCTTCAGTTGTAACGTTGGGGTAATTTTTTTCTGGAGACTTTAACTTTCCGAAGAGTATGAGACATTATCTTTAATCAAAGCAAATGGAAAAGCTTTAGAATATCTCAGACTATGCAATTGACTCTGCTAGAGTATTATTGCTTCTTGAGATGCATCCTTTTTAAATCCAAATGAGGAGATACAGAATCCATTTTCAATTCTGACTCTAATACAAGCGCTTTAGCACAGTGAAGCAATATTTCATAAAACCACAGCATAGCTGTATTTAGGCAAAGAAATTCCTAGCTGCTCTAAAGATCTCTGTTCCTCCTAATATAACCTATATTTCCATTTAGAGTCTTATTCTGTCTTTCAATTTAAAGTGGCTTCCTCTGATGGCTAAGTTAGAAAGCAGCAGCAGCATTATGATAGCAAAGCTTTCCTGAACTGGGCTGTCACCAGCTGAATTGGTTAGCAGTCAATCCTGCACCCTTAGATGGTAGCCAGTCCTGAGTCCATCTCATGCCTGAAGGCAGCATGATAAGCTGGGGTAACCTAAATCATAAATACATATGTTGAAAATCAAACAGAAAAAAATGTCTCAAATAACTGGAATGAAATTAATCTTTCTAAATACTTTTCATGGTTTTTTTTCTAGTATGATTAATATTCTCCTTTTAAGTTTCACAAAGCTCTTCTTTATGAAGAAAAGTTTTTTAGTCATATCATTTCTGGGCAGTCTCTGTGTAGATTTTGTCTTTTAGTTTTGGTGCTAAGGTCTTTACAGACAGAGTTTTAACTGGGTCTAAGCCCAGAACACAGTCAGAGTGTCCTGGGATATTTTTGGACCAACAGCTGAAAATAAACAAAAAATTCTCCACAGTTCCTGACCTTTTCCACATGCTGAGCTACAGCTCAAGGATTCTGCAGGTGTTTATTCAGTAGAAATTTGCAGACAACTTTCAAGCTGAAGAAAAGCAAACTCAGAAGGACAGAACTGAATTTCTAAGTGACGTGGTGAGCTTAAAGCAGTGGAGACTGCAAGCTGCTAAGTAAAATCTCTACTAAAAATATGACTTTCAATATGAATGGCACTGAAGTAACAACAGTTTATTTTTGATGTTAGAAATATGTAGTTTTTTCATCGTAGAGGAATAATTACATTGTCACCTAAATGAGAGCTTATATAAAACTTTCACGTCAAAAAAATTATTTCCTGTAGTATAAAGAAACCTATTTTCAGTGCTTTTCTATGTGTGTGTATGATTTTTGAGCCTGGTCTCTGAAAGACAAGGACATTTTAATGATTAACCAAAAACAAAAAAAGAACTCATCCCCTGGTTTAAAGACAATGAAACTGTCTTACAGACATACATACAAATATTAAACAAATCTCATTAGCAGTGATTCGAATTTTTTTATTCTGATCCAGATTTATGTTATCATGTAAGTTTAAAATTTATAATGGGTATTTGTTTAAGAAAACAAAGTTTCCTGATATTTCTTAGATTTCTGATCAAAAGCAAGTTTAGCATTTTCAACTGTGTCTTTAACTGCAACACTTGCAGTCAAATGATAATTTACATGAATAGCTTTAAAAGTTGGTTCTTATCCCTAATACCTTTATAATTTTGAGAGTTCCAGAGAATTGTGTCAGCTTTAGAGGCTTATTTTGGCCCTTTTTCTAATATCAATTTTTATGCACAAGACATTTTTTCCCTTATGACATTATAAATAAACAGTATCCAATACACAGAGCAAATTCCTGAGGAAGTTAGAAAGAAAAAAGGCAATTATACTGAGAAGAGTCTTCCAGATTTCAATTTTTCACTGCATTTTGCATAAAGTCCTTCTAACATTGTTGCTGCCATCAAAGAATGAGTTCAAAAATTTAGGACTTTTTAAAAAGAGTAGTATGCAAACTATTGCTTTAGTTTTCAGTCAAAATGCTGAACTCACAGAATCACAGAAGGATTTAGGAAGGATAAGACATCTGGAAAGCATACTTTGTATAGCTCAAATAGAAACATTTGTGCATACATGCTTCATATATCTTTTTCCCCAGATAATAATTTTTATTGCTGTGACTTGTTTATGGAAGTTACATAGATGTTGTCCAAACCAGTGTCTTTATCTAAAGACCTGTATGAATTCTTCCCATCTGACAAACTAGAAGAATATAAGCATCCTGTATTTTTTTATTATCATTCCTTAGGACAAGAAAATGCACATATTTTATTCTTCTTCTGTATTTGGCATTCACTGGATTTTAAAAGAAGAAGGTTCAAACATATCCAAAAAGATTAACATAACACTTGGGAGGCTTGCCAGATTCATTTTATTGTTTGCACTATGGTAGCACTTAAAAGCTCTATTGGCAAATTCTGTACAAATAAACTAATCTGCATGACGGTATGGGAATAGGCACACAGTCATTGCTCCTATTACCTTGTTAGCACAGTTTTTGGTCTGGTTTTCATTGGGGCAGCCAGCTTTCCTGCAGACAAATCCTGACCACAGTTAAGGGCCTACCACTAACCTACCCAATCCCAAGGCACCCTAGTTTGAAGGGTAAGAGATTTAGTCATAAAGAAGGGAGCTGTGCCATGCTGCTTGGTCTCAGACCCACGGAGTGTTCCCTGGCTTGTTTTAGTTAATATGAATGTAATTATTGTAGCGGACTTGTAGCTTACAGAAATAAATAAATAATTAAATAAATAAATAAATAAATAAATAAAGTGCCTGAATGAAGGTTCCAAATATAAAGAAGAGCAAAAAAAAGTGTTTCAGAAAATATCACAAAGCACAGAATTCCTGCTGTGTATAATAGATTGATATGTAATAGATCTATGACAAAGCTACTGCCAATAATGATTCTTCAGTTTAAATCGGAGTTACTTGCACTTACATCTTCAGGTTTTGGATTTGCTTTCCATAACTTATCCAACTGGGAGTATTGCTACATTTCATTTATTCCCACTTTTTTTTTTCTTTATTTCTCTTTTTTCACATATGCTCTATGAAGTATTGACAAGGAAGGAAGTAAAGAAGGAAAGAGAAAAGAAGTAAGGAAGAAAATAAGGAAGATCTGCCTCCCCTGATGAAATAAATGAAGAAGAGAAGGTAGAAAAAGCAAGGGAGAATTGATAAGATACTAGACAAAAAGCTAAACACAGAAATGTGTTTAGGGGTAGAGTAATGTGTTAAAGAAGTTTTACTTGTTAACAAAATATAACAACTTATTTTTTTTTTAACTCTGGAGAAAGGGGAAAAGGATGTGTGAAGAGATCTCTACTGCTGGGTAAGTCCTTCTGCTAGGAAATACTTGCCCTGTTGGATATCTGTTTGATGGAGGAGAGAAATGGAATAGGAACTTATATCTGCCAGACTGTGTGCAATAGTGCAGACACACAAGACAGTCCCTTAAAACAAAACCTGGAGATTTATTGGCTATACTTTGAGACCTGCTGAAAAAGTGTGTTTTAAAAATACAGATGCTCAGAATTCCCCTGTTGCCCTGATCATATAAGAGGTCTGGCCAACAGTTTTTCTAATATGGTTTATATTTATGTTCCACCTCTAAATCATCTAAATAACAAATATTCCATGCTACTCTTCCATGTGGATGTGATGTCTCTTGGGGAAATATAAAAGAAGAAAATGAAAATGAATACAAAAAATGGAAAACAAAAAGAAATAAAAGAGAAAGTAAAAAAAAAAGGAAGAAAATAGAATAAGGGAATATCCACCAAACTCAGTAATTTCTATTTCCTTTTTCTTATTCTCCACTACCACAGTCACTGCTCTACTTCTTGTCATTCTTCTATTTTGAGTGATTAATTTCTGATTTCTTTTCCCTCACTGTGTCTGTGTATCCCCAGTGATGATACAACATTACTTTTTCCAGTTTTATTTCTTTTCCTTGACTCCCATATTAACTAGTTTCCTGTATTCACTTTTCATTCAATATTATACCCCTCTTCTTGGTGCATATCCTCACTCTGTCTTTATAGTCTGCTTCATAATTCTATTCTTTTTCTAGAGCTTTCTCTTCTGCTCTCTCAGTACTGAAACCAGTAATTCCCGCCTAATGGGTCCTATCTTCTGTTCTGATATTGAATAGAAATATATTTCTGTTCATTCTTTCAGGATATGTTTCAGGATAACACTACTACTCCAGGATATTCTGTGCTTTGGTGAAACTAAGTGAATCAATTTTTACTATGAGTAGGATGAGTATTGGAACTTTAGACATACTTTGTTTTGTTACAGCTCCATTTCCAGTTATTTTCCCTTCAATATCTATTGCCTTTTATTTTCATTCAATTAGTATTCCTTTTATATGGAGGAATCTACATTCTAGCATTAGCAAACTAAAACAGTAAAAAATAATGATCTGTGGGACAGCCCTGCGCACTTACGAGGCTTGTAATGTAGAGAACAGAGTGAGAAACACAAATCTTATAACTGATGCATGCACAGGAGAGACATACCAAATGATAAACAGACCTAAAGAGATTATAATCAGTCACTGAAGTCCACATACCAGCTCAACTCTTAACTGAGAAAAATTAGATAATTGGCTGATTAATAAATGCTTGGTTTATCTTGTGAGTGGCCAGGATTTGAAACAGACTCCAAAGATTTATTTTTCATATTTACTTTACCCAAGTTCAGAAAAGATTTAGCTGCTTAGAAATCACAGCCCATGAGTCAGAGAGAAACTGTTCTACAGTAACCCCACTTAAAATTCAGTCTCTATTGGCTGTACAGACTCTTCAGACAGTCAAATACTGAAGTTAGCTTTTGGAAACAGAATCTCTTGGTTAAGCAACACATATTTTCTGAAAGGTGTATCAAGAGCAATTATGCCTCAGTTAGCTATCTGTACCTTAGAGAGAGAAAATCAGGTACCTCAAAAACATGTTAGCTCTTGGGAGTATAACTTGAATATTAAAAAAAAAGATTTTCTTCACTCACGGCAGAATGTAGGTCTAATTAAGCATCTTACAATGTAACATTTAAAATGCACTTTTTTTTTAATGAGAGGAAACTTTTTATTTACTAAATCTAATTTATGATAGCTATAAGATAGTGACCAATTTGTACAAAACTGACTTTTTTCTTTTTTTAGATTAAGTACTTTTTATACTGTAGGGTATTTTATTTTTATTTTTATTTTTTTGTTTCTCCAGCATTCCTGTATGTATCTTATATAATTATTTAAGACAAGAAATTAATACAAGGTCTTGCAGAAATGACATAATCCCGCAAAAAGAATGTCAGATATACTTTGACTTTTCAGTCAAAATCTTGCGGCAGTGTGTGATTGACTAGCAAATATTAGTCCTGTACCCACTTTAATAATGTTAAACCTACTGTCAGCAGATAGACCTTTCAGATTTGTAAGTCTATTAGCAGATAACTTGTCTGCTACATTTGGAATAGGAACAAAGAAAAGAACATGGGAAAGAATTAAACTTCTGTGTATCTTTATTTTGTCTGCCTGTTTTGTATTCTGATATCTAGCAGCAGATATTCTTTGCCAGACTTTCAGCTTAATAAGAATGTCAAGTCTTATGTCAAATTCTCCTGGGATTGTAAAATAGTAAAACTCAAATAGTTATTGCAAAGGCAAAAGAGAGAGTTTTTAAAAACCTTTGTGCTTTGGTGGGATGAAGCAAGTTCTCTTCAGTGAGAACTTCCTTCAGTATTCCTTCAGATACAGTATAAAAATTATCACATTTTTGTGTAATGTTAATATACTGACCTACCTCCTATTAGATAGTTTTTGCCTTTGATGATTATTAACTCATTAGTTTTCTTCTAGTTTTTTTCATGAACGTGTTGCATTTTTGCATAAACATTTGCCCTTGAACTCACAAGCTGTTGTTTTGTGCTCCATAAATTTTTAAAACTGAATTCAGTGTCCCTCATTTTATAATTCAATGAAAGACTTTCAGTTGTCAGACTCACTCAGTAGGACAATTTTATCTTGGTTTAGCAAAGGTCCTATGATTTTCTTTCCCTGCCCCAAATTAACTGGGCAAATGTAATTAATTGATAAACACAAGGATAAGTATGAAATACTCAAATGTTACAGATTAAAAAAAAAAACAAAAAACAGATTATCTCCCTGTTTGGCAACTCAGCAGCTCCTCCAGCAATATACTTTTACTCATATCTCAAGTAAAACAATAGTCAACACTTAATGAATTGATACCATATTTTATCTCTTTCTACAATAAGTTGTTTTGCTTTTTGCTGTTGTTTTTAGAGATTTCCCTTGTTGATAATGTTTTTGTGTTGCTACCAGGTTTAATTTGACTTTCAGCTAAGCCTTTGAATTTTTTATAATAAAGTAATTTACAGATGCTAGTAGATAAATTAGCACTGCAAATGCAGCTAAATTGCATAATCACACAGATTGATTTTGTGTTAGCCTTTGAGATGTATAGATACCTTGTGGCATCTCTGTCAAAGAAATGCAATGGAAGCTAAACCCTTTCAATTTCTCTAGAAAACAAGAAAAACATGTCAAAGTACAAGAGGAAAAATACCGCTGTTTCACTAAAATCCCAATTGGCTTATAAATGTACAATATACAGATGCAATATTGGTATTAACTCTCTCCACCCTAGAAATCCATCACAGGATATTATTTGTGGCAAATGTACAGCAGAAAGTGGGGTTTGTTTGTTTGCTAGTTTATTTTGGCATTATCACTGATTAGAAGGCAACAGATAATTTAGAGGTTAGTGTCTTCAGCAGATTTGTTAAATTCATAGTTCTCACAGTAGGAGCCTTCTTGAGACAATTAGGACATCCCAGGATTTATGTGATCAGGAGAATATGTTCAAGAATACATGCAGAATACAAAATTAACTCTGTTGGGTAAGATTATTTCAATTAACAGGGTACTCTGAAGCTTTGTGTGAGAATAAGTGCAACCACTTAGCTAGCTTCTTAAGAAGAGAGCACTTAAACTTATGGGAAACCTTAGCAGTAAGCACAGCTTTGCTTCAATAGATTCAAGGTAACAGTTAGGCAAATAGATATGCCAAGAATTTAAACATATTAAATGGGACTTTTGCAAACTCTGAGTACCAAATCCACAATCTAAAACTGACTTTCTCCTCAGCTGCTCCTCAGCTGCTGTCTTGTGCAGTAGACTGTCAGATTTGTCTCTGAAGTTCTCAGGGATCTGAAGTTATATTTATGGCTATGCCTAAACTTTCTAAGTCTTTAAAGAGAAAATAATCTCACAATAATTAAATCATAGGTATTTCTCTGCCAAATTGAGATATCTTTTTCTTGTACTATTGAGTACAGGTGTCAGCTCCTTCCTGACACCTGTGAGCTCCCTTGCGAGATTCTGAACCTTTCGGTTAAAGTTGTTACCATCTATCCTCACTGTTGCAGTTGTTCCACTGTATTGCATCAGCTAAAAGTAGCAGGACTAAGCAGGAGCTGGAGTTAGATTGGAGATGCACCCATGCCTTCTTTTATTTTGCTATCCATATCTGTATGGTAACTATACTAAAATGACTAGTATAGCTGCCTGCCCTAATTGAGGTTTCATCTAGAGGTATCCAGTGCTTTACCTGTGCTACTGAGGGTTTTAGCAGAGGGTGCCTGAACCACAGCCCAGATTGCTCTGCCTTTTATTGAAACCAGTTCTGTGACCTACAACTTTCAGGGTAGGCTATGGTGATTGATACTCCAGAGTTTTGCAAAACTGAAGTGCTGAGTTGCCAAGTTGTGTGACAAGCATATCACAAAACCAACCTGAATTGTTGCTCTTCCATTAGTAAAGGAAAACTGTTTTTTTTTTTCGCCTGATAAAAAACAGAGACATGACTGCTAGATAGTACACAATTAGTTAAATTTCAGTGTTGGTAAAATTGTGCTGTAAAGATATGGTCCTGTACATTCTCCATTTTGTCAGCTCAAAGTCTAGCATTGTCAGAAAATCACAGTGTAAATGATTTGATTTGATTTGTAAAAGATTTGTAAAAAAAGGTCTGGAAATTTGCTCTCAGAAGGAACATTGCCCTTGCACAAGAATTTCCTTTCTTAGAAAAGGAAAAAAAAACCCTCTCAATTACTAAGAAACCTGAAATAATTCAGTCGTAAAAGACTTCACAAATCATCACTTAGTAATAGCAAGTATGCAAGGCAAAATCTGTAGAACAATTTTCTTTTTAATAAAAAAAAATGTGTTGGATTTTGTTTGTTTGTTGTAGGATGTTTGTAATCATAAAGCCATGAAGGCAGATAAAAACCAAGCATTACTTATGTAGATGGCTGAGCAAAACAAAAGTGATCTGGATACATTATAGTAAATCAGTAATGTTCACAGTGTTCCTTTTTCACTCACATTTGTCACTCACAAAGATCAATTGATCATTGAGCTTACAGTTTTAAAGCATTCCTTCCAAAATAAAATTTCTTATCAAAGTTATTTATCAAAGGCAAATAAATCACAACCTGGTACAGAATGCATTACAACAAAGAACATAAAAAAAAGGAAAAGAAAAGTGAAGAAAATTCTTCAGGGCAAATGTAAAAAGCTGAAAAAATGCAAAATAGGCAGTATGTTAGAATATCTTCAAAAATAGTAAAGAGTCAGTCAAATGAGGTACTGCATGGAAATTGTGAGAATTACCTATGCACTGTACCTTACAGAGTTATGTTTTTTATTGTGAGAATTACCTATGCACTGTACCTTACAGAGTTATGTTTTTTCAATTTTTTTGAAATTATGGCGTAGTTTTTTATAAATGCAGAAATTATCTTAAGTGAACATTTCAAATGTTAGCAGATAATTTGATTATGTGAAATTTATTTTGCTTGAGTTTATTATTTTAAGATTGCCTTTGCTTCATGGTCTTATTTTTGTTCATTATAACAGTCATGGAACAGAGGTTTAATTAATAAGAAATAAAATTTCAGTGTCAACATACATACTTAATAATATTACTACGGATATTTCCAACAGTATACTTCATGTAAAATGTTTCAACAAGTTTCAATAAAAACACCTCATGGTAAAGAAAAAGAAGCAATGTGATATTTATATTTCATACATTCTCATATGAAATGTATTGGTGAATGCTGTAGGAGTTTTCCTAGAACATACCGAGAATGTATAATTAAAACTACAAGCCAAAAGGAACTTGGTCTACTTTTCTGTGCTATATGTGGAAGGTAATTGAAAAAAAAAACATCTGAAACCTTTACACTTCCTGTCCAAAACACAGATTAAAAAAAGGAAAAAAAAAATCGACTTCTGTTTAAGAAGTCTAAACATATAAAGCACTCTGGAGGCACAAACTAGGTGAACCACTCCTGATTTTCATGTCTGAATAAGGCATGGATGCACCCATATTCTGACTTATTTTGAGATTTTGCTAGATTTTTTTACAGCATGTTTAAAAGAAATCCATGTGAGCTAGGACCTTTGGTGAGCAGATTTTGGTGCAAGGCTCAAAGGAATTTCAAAATAAAGGAGAACAAATTTGTAGTTTGTATGAAAGTTTGAAAAGTTTGAAAATATTTGAATAAAAGTTGAGAAGTCATTTCTGTCAGCCAGAAGGAGACTCATTATTTGAAAATAAATATTATATATAATACTGTATATATATATATATATTCATATTTTAGGATTAAGAAAGTATAGAGCATGGGAAAACATCTAACCTTGCTAAAACCATTACAAATCTACATCAGATTCATGCTGCACTGTAAGGAAATATCAAAACAGAGAAAGCAGAACACAGTTTAAAAAACTACAACTAACAATTATTCTGTCTTTGAAAATAAAAATGAAAGTAAAAAAATAATCTCTTCTTAAGTCCTTGATGTTTCCCTATGCTATTAGTGCATAGAGGAAAAGGAAAGAGGAACAGATATGAAGTTAGAGTGGAATAGCAGAAATTACATTAACAAGAAAAGCTCTGACTTTGAATGGCTGATGAAATATGTTCTTGAGAGATGATTTAAGAATGAAAATAAATAATTCTGAAGCAGAAAAGAATAATCTCAGCTGACATTGGGTGTCTAGGAGTTAACCATCCAGGGCTAAGCAACTTAGACTAAGCTTCCTCTTTTGTAAGTGCAGATAGCCAGGCATCCTCCAGAGAACTAATTATTCCTTACTAGTTTTTCTAGGTTGGCAAGAACTACCTCCAAAGAGGCTTTGCTTTACTGAATGTACAAGGAGTCTGGATAGCTACAGTTGGGTAGGAAGAATCCCATGTTTAATGTTAGATTGTCCTTGCAATTTTTATACCTTACAAAGCAAGAATGTCATATAAGTACGCACAATGTATCTATCTCATTTGTGCTGTAGGAAACGGAAATATATTATAATACCTGTCGCTGTCACTAACAGCATATTCTTTTTCTTTTCCTTCTCTTTCAAAAGAGTTCCCAGCCTCAAGCTGTTGATATAATACATTTGTGAAGGAATATTCAACTAAATAGGGGATTCATTGACTAAATGAGGAAACAAGATGCCTAAATGAGAAGCTAAAAATAAGATGTTATCTATAATAAATTATGTAATAAATCCATTATGACATTCTGATAAGCAGCTTTTTTTAGAAATATTGCATTTCAGATGACAAATAAAATAATGCATTCAATAGTTTGAAGATGTACAGAAAAAAAAAAAAAAAAACAAACCTACAGAGACTTGTTTATTGTGAGTCCTAGATGTATTAATAAAGCACTGGGAGAATTATGGAATATATCTACTTAGAACTGATATACAATAATATATATTGACATGCATTTTGAAATTGAGTTTAATATAAAAACTCTCTGAAGCAAGTTATGCTCTGCACTAATTATTATTTGCTCTATTATTTATTATTTGCTATCTACTCCACAATCTAAAAGATTCTTTACTAATGCTGAAATAAAGACAAGATACTATAGAACTCAAAATTTTGCCAGGAAAACCTTAATTTCTTAAATATTCATCAAGTACCCATCCATCAGTTGAAAGTAGCTCTTTCACTAGCCCATTCCTTATGCCCTGTTAGTCTCTAGATTCAATAACAGGGAGGAATATCCAGATAAATCAACAGCACCAATCCCCATTCAATATCACATTTTCCTTGGAGACATCTCATGGAAGAACTGACCAGACTCAGTCTCGCTTACATGATAAAGTCTGATAATACTGCTACACAGGCACGATGGATGAAGGCTGCTGCAGCTCCAGAGTTTCATCATAATCTAGTTGCATCCTACTCTTCCGCATCCAACCACTTTTTGTATTCAAGATGTTTTCCTCTGATAAAGTTGCAGTTCTTTGCTGGACACGGTATGTTAATTTGGAGAATAACTTTTCCAGTTTGATTTTAAAAAGGCCATTTTTATGGGCATAAGAGAATCTCTCTGTTCATCATGCCACTGAACAAGTAAATTTGCTATGAAAATAAGCTCAGTGGAAGGAAGTGAAGTACATCGGACATCCAGAAGCAAGTAATATGTTTGGATGAATCAAAAAAAAAAACATAAGGAAAGAAAGAAGAGAAAGAAGATAGGAGGGGAGGGAGGGAGGGAGGGAGGGAGGGAGGAAGGAAGGAAGGAAGGAAGGAAGGAAGGAAGGAAGGAAGGAAGGAAGGAAGGAAGGAAGGAAGGAAGGAAGGAAGTTGTGAAATCAACATAGCATCTATGTCGCATTTGGAGATTTAGAGTTAGAATAATGAATACTATTGTGTTTTCAAACTAAGCCTGATTTTCATCTTTGAAATATTCTGAAAGGCATTTGAGTATTAACAGATTAAATTGCTTCTTATTCACCTCTATAATAGATTTTCAATTCTTCTCACACCAAAATATATTCCTGTTATAACTTCAACAATTCTAAAGTGATAGCATGCTAATTCATATGTAGCTAACTGAAATTAATTCCACTCCTATTGCTATTTTATTTTGCAGATCTGCCAAGTCTTGCAGGTATGAGATGTGGAGTATAGTCATCCTATAGGAAAATCAGTCTCTTTCTGTCTGACCCAAATTTTCCAGATTTCATTTGTGACAGATATGCTCCTTTTCTAGCCCAACTTGATTTTTCATACATAGTCCTATCAAGTGTTAACCACCAGTGATATTATCTGATCCTGGTAGGTGCCTTCCTGATTTCTTCCCCTACTCAGAATTTTGTTTACTCAGACAACAGCAATAACAGTCCTGATGGCTGCATCCTGATGGGGAGATAAGGCTAATGGTGCTTACATCAGCCAAAGGTCCTCTGAAATGAAGGGATAACTGTAAGTCACTCATTATATAAATGTAGGGACAGCCCAAGAGTCCATTGAGCTCTCCTTGAATGGCATTGGGCTGCTGCATGCCAAGATCTCCCCTTGAGCAAGAATGCCTCTCAAGGATGCTCCTTGGGAGTGAGAGATCCTTACCACAATAGTTTCGTTGTAAGTGACTATAGTGCACTCTCTTTCTGAACTTGCAAAATTTACTTTGTAACTGCGCACAAAATCCCTCAGTCATAAACCTTTGACCAGGTCTGGGACTAGTATTGGATCTAACTGCACCCAGACTCCTCAGAAGGAGCTTAAAAAACAAGAGGGTCCAATCTGAACCTGTGACTCAATGGGAGATTGTCCTTGATAATTGTGTATTATCTTGTACCTCCATGCATTAAAAGTAAGTGACTTTACCATAGAATCTCATGAAATCACTGTCCATATGAATAAAATCTATTACTGTTTCTTTCGCACAAGTGCACTGTGTCACTCATTCCCATCACCACTCATTTAGTAAGAAATTTGACATCAGCATCTGAATGTTAAACTGGCAAAGGTCCTGACTTTCTGCACTGCAAGCCAGTGGTAGATAGAAAGTAACTTTGGTGCAGATGCGAGACAAAGAAATAAATTATGTTTTATGTCTATCTGAACATCCTGTCTTTAAAGTATGTTCATATTTTTCAATAAAGTTTCCTCCCATTCTCCTGTAGAACATGCCTTCAACAACTGTGATATTCAGGTTTAACAGCTCCCAAATCTAAGGAGTTAGGAAAGAAGTTTAGAAATTAATCAATGTCTGTGGCTAGTAAACCTTATTTCTCAATAATTTTTTTTTTTCTGTATGTTTAGGACCATGATATCTCCTTAAAGGATACACTTGACAGGAGCAATCTTTTATAATACTCTGAAAGTAGACATAAGTAAAACAACCCAAACCACATCCATTGTTAATAATTGATGTTCATTCAACATTGTCAAACATTGATTATAGGCTTAAAAGGAAGTTCTTTGCAATATTGATTTGGATGCTTTTGACTTGAAATTGAAAGCTCCATGCACTTAATGGAAGTTGGTCACATTTCTTAAAAAATTAAGCAGTCATTAATTTTATGTGATTCACTATACTCTTTTTTTCCTTTTTTGGGGGGGGAGCAGGGGAAGAAGGGAGTTAGATTTTATGTCCTTGAGGAAAAGTCAAAAATATGTTAAATTTTACAACTTTTGAAAATAGACTAGCCTAATAAATAGCCATGAAAACTTGCAAGGGGCTCTGTGTTTGCTATATGTCAACAAATTTATTGAAGATCAAAAAAAAAGGAAACAGAAGAGAAAAAGTTGTTGCTTAATAATAAAGATATTCTTTCAACAAATGTTTCTACTATTTTTTTCTGCCTCCTCTGTATAGTAGTGTCAGAACTGGAGTGAATTTTTTATATTCATTTTTTTCCTTGACTGAAAAATACAGCCTAAAGACAGACAAGCCAAAAAATAGGAAAATATGTATAACTTCATGAAGTACATATGTAGTTGCTATTATTTTATTGGAGAGTAGTGTCTGCTTGGAAGTGAATTGTAGGTTTTGGAAATGATTCTGGTTCCATGGTATATTAAAAAAAAATCCCACTCTTGAGCAGTCCTATATGAAATTTATTTTTATGCTAATTTCCATAGTACTATTGAGTTCCACCTCTAAAATAGGATTGAAAAACGTCAGTTAAATATCAGTGTAGACTAACCTTTACTATTAGCCTATTGGCATGAAACTTGTTAATAGGAAAATGACCATAGCTGTACATAATATGAATTGATGGCTTATTTGAACTGAATTACTTTTAAAAAAGTATCTACAAGACTGCAAGAACACATACAAACTTTTAAGCTTTTCAGATACTAAGTGGGACCAATCAAAGTTCATTTGCCATTGTAATTAATCATTAAATCATTATTCATTCAATTAAGTGAGGTTTTCAAAAGAAATTTTGACAAATTGAGTTTGACCATTCTGCTAGTTAATATATACTGATGGAGAGCCAGATGAAGGCTGTATTTATTTAAAAAGCAAAGATAGAAACCTGAAATTAATAATCTGAAAAATATGTCTCACAAAAGAAGTAGAAACCAGTAACCAGTCCACACCATGTTACATATATGATGATAATACTTAGGATCTGCTTTACAATAAGGCTAAGAAGTCATACTTGGAATTAAAATTAGTTCATTTTGATTATATAGTGCTTCTGAAAGGCTAATTGCTTCCAGAGTATACTTACTTTCAGATAGGGAAACTATCTGAAAAAACTGCCTTGAAGTTCTCCATATCTTAGTTGTTCAGATGTAAAATAGGAATAATATCTGCACCTAATCTTACAAGGTAAATGTATTTTGTGCTTAGACTAAGCTTGCTAAGGGAGAAATCACCTCAGAAATCTTCAATTCCTCACTCCAAAAAATTTCTATAAAAAATATTCAAATAGAAATCACCAAGAGGAAGACGAATCATATTAAAAAAAAGTAGTTTCAGGTGATATGATTTAAAAATCTCATTTCTACAGAGCAGAGCAGGAGGAGGTGGATATCCATTAAGTATCACAAACAGATCATCTATTGTATTCCTCTAACATTGGTTTTATGTCAATATTGTTTCAAATGTAAAGTCTCCTAATACCAGTTATAAGTAAAAAAAAAATGTATATAATATGCAACTAAATTGAAGTAAAGTACCCATTGAGGTCAGATCTAGACAACTTCTAGACTTGCTCCTCTCATTAAAATAATTGCATTGTAAACAACTGGACTAAATCTGAAAACAGATTGCATGACTAATTGTTTTCAAACAATAATGGCATGATTAAAGACATAAGTCTTAATAGAAAAAGAATATTTTTTGTCCTCCTGTTTAAATACAAAATACTTCTTTCTCAGCAAGTCTCAAGGATTTTGAACAATATTTATTTGTTCCTATTCACTCTTACAATGAAATATTTCTTAAGCAATAAAGTCTCTTGGTCTTAACTGATAATGGAAATATTATTGTGTTAATCATTTATATTGGTATATTACGTATTTAGGGAGGAGGAAACTAAACTCTTCTCAGTGGTGGCTAGTGACAGGACAAGGGGCAGAGAGTATAAGTTGCAACACAGGCAGTTCCATCTGCATGTGAGGAAGAATTTCTTCACTGTGAGGGTAACAGAGCCCTGGAAGAGACTGTCCAAAGAGGTTGTGGAGTCTCCTCTGAGATCTTCAAAATCCACCTGGATGCCACCCTGTGTCACGTGCTCTAGGTGTCCCTGCTCAAGCAGTGGAGGATGGACTAGAAGACCTTTAGAGGTCCCTTCCAACCTTAACAATTCTGTGATTCTGTGATTAGGAAGATAGGCAAGTATTTAATGTTTGCACACAAGATGAGAAACTGCAATAATAATGAGGAAAAAAGGAACAGTTGATTATGAAGAACTCAACAAAATGAAGTTTAAAATTATTCTAACTTTTAAAATCTAAATTAAAAATGAAAAATATAGAACAATAACAATATATATATGTGCTTCTACGTGTGTGTATATATACACATATATATACACACACATATATGTGTGTGTATATATATTAATACTCACACACACACTCACGTACATATATATATATATATATATATATATATGTATGTATGTATAAAGAGAGAGAGCATACTACTCTACCTGTTTACAAGAAGCTTACTTTGCTATTTAGATTGTGGATCTTCTGCCTAAGGGCTTGAAATGCACCTAGCAGTTTTTGTAAGCATCACTTGTAAAGAATTTCCTATCTGCAATTTTAAATGTCTACACACATTAGAAATGTTGAGCCAATGTGTCCATAAAAGAAAATAAAATCCTAGGTTCCCATTGCTGTCTTGCATAGTTGTAAGTAGGCACAAACAGGAGGAAGCACGCAGGGTGTGCAGCTTATTTACTCCCTGTTCTTTATACCAAAGCAAGGTACCCTGTAGGGCAACAGAATAGACAATAGTCTGGTCCTCATTTACTGAACTGAGACTTGAATTGGTGCAAATAATGTCATAGGCTTCACATCCCGGGGTAAGTTCAATCCCTCCTGCAGCCTCAGGCTTCCTGTAAGCTGCTATGAATGTCATGGGCTATGTGCATAGCCCTGAGTTATAAATCTTTCTTAATCTTTTCAACACAATTTGCTTAAGACAATATCAAAAACAATATTCATAAAGTCCTGCAACCTTGTTTGCAGAGGCCATGGAGTAAGTAAAAAAAAGATTAGGAGCTCTACACCTGCCATAGGCTTCAGAAGGTTTGTTTTCCCAGTGAACATTACTACATAAATGCTAATGAACTGGAAATATGACCTATGTGCCCATAAACTGAAAATGAATTAGACTAGAGAATACTGCTAATCAGGAATTCTTCTTCTATTCTTTTGATTACCTTGAAAGACAGATAATGTAAGGTATAGGTAGCTAGACTTAGCCAGACATAATGTTTACATACAACGCAATCTTCAAGTTTGCCTTCATCTTCCGCACTTCAGAAATGACCTGCAATGGCCTTGCAATTTTACGAATAGATCTTTCATAGTCTGGCACTGCCAACATGTTTCTGAAAACTGAGTTCATGAAGTGGACTTATCATTAGTGAGTTTTATGTATTTAAATAAGGAAAACACCAAGTAATCATGGAATAAAACCAAAAAATGTAGGAAAAAAAAGATACTTTTAAGTGAAATAAAAACAGAAAAAAAGTCTGTCCTTGGTTAGTCATCTTTACTTCTTGATTCTATCCCATAAAACATACAAATATCCATAGAAGTTTTGTAGCAAACAGTAAAAAGTCACAGAGAAGCATTCTCAATTCTAAGGATTTGAAGGATCTATGATGTAACTGTGTGGTATAGTCTAGGACAGAGAACTGTGTCTGCTTTACTAGCTGAATACAGGTAACTTTAAAATGGAAGCCACATAAAATGGCTCTAACTTTGAGTTAATATATTAATGCAGTTATAAACTGTATCGATGCGAAAAGTAAAGGGGAAGAAAGTATAGGTCATACAGTCATGGACATGCTGACACGTCCACGAGATGTCCATGATAGTCACATGTGACATGTCTACAAAGTGTAGATAGAGCTGTGTGTATGTAAAAGAAAGGCACAGGAGGTCTCCCAATAGCAGTTCTACAGTAGTTCTGCACCTACTGCCTTATGTTTTAGTACATTTGATTAACCTAAATATTTTTCCAAATATTATTTTTCTTCCAGTTTTAGAGCAATAATTTCAGATTAATATAAAGAAAAGGATGCATTGCTTTCATTCACACATACAACATACAGCCCCTCTTTATCTTCTGCAAAGATCTATCCAAATAGGTCAACTTGCAATTTTACACTCCCAATGGCAAATAGTCATTGTTACTGACAATGTTAATTGCACTAATATCAACAGTGACTTTCATAAGTGACTTTTCTTTACTCAGGATAAAGCTTTTGATACTTCCTTACTAAGATGCAGTTACACAGTACACCACACAGAACGCATTAGGTCCCCCAGAGTCTCATCTGCAAAGCTACTGTCAAGCTGATTGACTTCCAGTCTGTATTTATCCCTGGGATTATTCCTCTTCAGGGACAAAATCCTGTGCTTGATGAGGTTCCCATGCTCCATTTCTCCAGCCTGTCAAGGTCCTTCTAAGTAGCAGCATAACCATCTGGTATATTAGCCACTCCTCCAAGTTTTTTATTGTGTGCAGATTTGCCAAAACTGCATTCAGTTCCATGATCCAGATTACTGAGGATGTCAAACAGTCTTGACCACACAAACAACTGCTGGGGGACACCACTGGTAACTGGCCTGCACTTGAATTTCAAGTTACTGAATACTCAGAATCTGACAGTTCAGACAATTTTCATAACACCTTACTGTCGACTATCTAGACCACACTTCATCATTCATCACTCATCTATGAGGATAGTATGGGAGACAATGCTGAAAGAACTGGCTGGATGGCAGAGCTCAGAGGGTGGTCATAAATGGGGCCGAGTCCAGTTGGAGGCCTGTGGCCAGTGG
>JAUBOD010000127.1:1073944-1092063 GCA_032353885.1 Nothura maculosa
CTTCTGTAACGTTCTATCATGCTTCTTTGCAGAAAGTATAAGAGAGTAGATGACCTACAGATAGCAACATTAATGTTTTGGATGACACAGTACAGGTTAGACTTTGATTTTTTAATGAGTTGTTAAAAATGTATATCTAGACAAATCCTTCATACTGCTAATCACTGTCTGCTCTTAAAAATCCTCATCTCTCTTCTAGTGAAGCTGTGCTATTATTTGATATCTGCTAAAGGCAAACACTTTTTTTTTTTTTTTTTAAGAGAGTAGGATAGGTGGAAGCCATGGTGATGAATATCATAAAGGAATCTACAGATATAATGGAAAATACATAATAGTGAATAAAAAAAGGGAGATATTGAGAAAGCACTTGTTTTACAAAAGTTTTTGTATGTATTTAGAAAGAATATTGTCTCCTCTGGAAGTAAGACTCCCTTTAGAGCAACCATACATAAATATTTGCTCTACATTTTCTAGAAATAGTGCAAGTGGGAACATCCTTTAACCCAAGGCTAAGTATAGGTGTGGCGCATTTGTGCATAGTAGTTGGTAATATTTTACAAGAAAATAAATAGTTTATTCAGCAAATAAAATATAATTCATATCAAATTTATAAAATAATCACCATCCCTTTTTTCCACTACCTATTTCACGCTAAGGCTGTGGGCCAGAAAGCTAGGTCAAATTATTTATAACCAGTTTTAGTGCTCTGTCTGCGGGTCACAACTCAAAAATACGGAATCATCTTTGCTCCTTGTAGATTAAACCAACTTCCACAGAAAACAAAGAAATGTAAATGGACGCAGAACAAAATTTATATGTTTATAGCTTAAATGTCACAGTAACATTTATTTACCCTGCCTTGCCTCTTGAAACAATTGAGGACAGCCATATTTCCTCAGATAGATATACGAGTTTCTGTTGCTCCTTTTCACCATGTGTAACAGATGGGAAGGGAAATGTTTGAAGAAGCATTATGGGATTATGAATAGTATATCAAAAGTCAGTCCTTCTTGCTTAGAAAAAAAGATCAGTTCAGTAATCTGCATCTATGGGTAGTATTTTCTTAAATCAGAGTTCTGTTTAACTAATTAGCGTTATATCCTGGTGAAGTGTTTTCTGGGATTTCTATCTCAAAAAGCACAGATCTTTCTTTCTAGAAATAGTAGTAGCAATCCCATAAGCTTGGTTGTAATATCTGACCTGCCTCATTTCCATGTTAAGATAGTTTTCTTAAGCCATTCAAGATTCATCTGGACAACTACTGCTTCAGTTACTAGAGTGCTGTAGAGGAATTGTCCCTATGATTATCCCAGTTCATTCCAGGACGCAATGTGGATGAAAATGTGTACTGCACATTCCTCCAACATTATCCCAGTTGAATTTTTACTTTTGCATGCCCTTATGCAAATATCAGGATCTGTAACATCTATCTTTTATCTCATGCTGCAAGTGATTCTCTAGTGATCAGCAGCACAGGCTGTGATGGCAAATAGGATTCATCACTTTATCATCAACTGTAATTATTTGTGACCAACTCAGTCTCTACAGGTAGCCTACGATGACTAAACACTCCAGCCTCTCTTTGTTTTTCCTTTCAGAGCATGAACATTGGTCTTTAAAAATAAAATAAAATAAAATGTTTTCCAGAGCAAAATTTAAGCAGCTCTCTCTAAGTTCTGACATTTCTTTTGACTTGGTCCCACAAATAACATAAAGGATCTCTGGGTCTGCATGCTTGAAATGACCACCTTCACAAATTAAATGTTCATTTAAGATTTACATTTGAAAATCAAATCTTTCTTTGAAAGCTTAGGTAACCACACTTTTTAAGAATTGTTTCATTTTTGAGGATAGAATTATCTAGTAGCTATAGAAAGACTGTCTTAAGGGCAATCAAGAATAATCGCAACAGAATTTTATGCACCTCTAAATAAATATGAGTACATCAGACAATCAAATAACTCATAATGTAGGAAAAATATCTACAATTATTTGATTAGAATAGCCGGTAAGAAAATGGGAAGGAAAACAAAGTGAAAAAGAAAGCAAAATGGCAAGAAAACAAAAAAAAAATAAAATGGGATCATGAAGCTTAAAAAAAATGATAGCAATAAAAAGAGATTTTTGCTCCAGCTTTTGTTTTTTTACCACATAATCACAGAATCCACTCCTGAGAAGCAAATGTAAATACAAGTAGGAGAGCCTTCGTATCCCTGCCAGCATCAGCTTCATCAGAGGGTAATACTGTAATTCTGAATTTTTGTATGACAGCTGAGCCCCATGATTTTGGTGGGGAGAAATGTCAGTAGCAGCAGCTCTGACCCACACTCCTAGATGTGGTTTATTAATTTCCCAAATGCATCAAAATATGGAGTCAATAATGAAGTTTTAGTCTATCCCTAATCCTCGTCACCATATTTGTGTACTACCTTTATATATTAATTATTTCGTCTGTCTATTCTCTTTAGTACTGAGAAAACATCTGAAGGACATCTTAAAAGAAGATATTAAATTAATGCTATTTTTCATAATAAGCTGTTCTGGGCTTCATTGCTTAGAACTATGACTCTTCACCTGTTTTCTGCAAACCTCTATGTCCTGTGTGCTCCTACAAAGGAAATTTGTTACCTATTCAACTTATTAAAGGAAGCATGGGCAAACTGTGAGTCACACTGTGACATGAATAGGGAGGAAATTGCTTGAAAATAATTCACTTATAATGAAATAAACTCACCTGAAATGAAATAAAAGCCCTAATGCACTCCAGAGTATTTCTAAGGTGTTATATTCTATGATAATGAAGAACAAATCAAGCCATGGTACAAAGAACATTTGTATACAAAAATGGCTCAAAGAAGAAATTTTACATTACACTTTCCTCCACCTTCTATTATCCATTTTTTCTTTCACAGTAGGAATTTTAATGTACAAGATTTTGAATGTTGCTTTCTTGGTGATATTTTCTTCACTGAAATAAAGACTTGATGGTAGAAAACTGGCCAGACCTGGGAAGAGATGGCCAAGATTTTGATGAAATCTCGCAATAAAATTCTACAGTTTCTTAATCATTGCAACATGTCAATAGATAGGAACTTTTCAAGTGTGTGTTAACGTGATTAAACAGCACTATAAGAATGTCAGAAATTCTATGGAGGATTTAAATTGATACTGACTTGTGCCCTCAGTGCATTTCTGCCATCACACTAAGCAGGACGAAGCAACAATTGCTTAAAAAGATTTCAATTACAATGACATAGAATCTAAATAAAAGTCTTCTTTTTTATTTTTTTTTTTCTAAGAAGTTCTATTCTCCTGATTGCAGTGAAGAGCTCAAGTACTATACATTCCTATCACATTTGGGAACCAATATCTAAATCAAAATTTAATGGTCCGTTCCTGTACAGGCAGAAAAGATCCACAAGATATAAAAAAATGCATTCATCTGAAAAGAAGGGAATGAGTTTGTCCCATCAAAAGGTGTTACAAAAAAGGCACAGGAATTATAAGTAATGTAAAATTACTTAACAATTACTTACAATTACTTCCTATATACAGTAGACAAAACACTTTTATTAGTAATTTCACTGTAGTGTAAATAGACACATTTTTTCCACTTTCTAGTCATATATAATTGATATAAACATTTTATTAATATAATTATTATTGTCTTTAAAAACAGCACAAATTCATAAAATTGTGTTTTCCAAAAACATAATATCTAATGCTAGAGTAGGTTGTTAGTATTTAAAAATAAATAAAAATCCAACTTGGATCTCTGATAGTCCCTCTTTGTCTTTGTTCAGATGTTCCATATCCATTAAAAAGAGGGTACAAAAACCATTAGAGGGTACAAAACCATTAGAAAGAGGGTACAATATTGCAGCTTTATGCCGTTGTGGATATTCAAGCTCCTCAGTTAGCGCAGCTTATGAACTTTGACTACTCACAAACAGCTCTTCCAGACATTTTTGCTGCAAGTCTGATCCAGAGAATGGAAAAACAAAAATGCAGAGCCTGAAAAAAGTCTGAGCTTCTTGTGACCATCTAATATATGTGGTCCTGTCTCTCCCTGACCTGTGTCAGAAGTCTCTGCCGTCAGTTTTACAATAGTACCAAGTTTGAGCACAAAACTAGAGTATACCCAGGAATGTAACAATCCTCTTCTGCTCAAGTATAAAATGTGTCTCAATCTATCATTTTGGATGAAAAAAATAGGGCTAGCATTTATACTTGTAAAAGGATTTGGGAGTAAAAGTAACTCAGCAACACGAAGGAGACTTTTGTGGTAGATAAACTGCTATCACACTTGAGTGGAGCAACTGAGTGGAACAACTGAGTAAATCCTGGCTTTCTGGATCAACTAGGGTAAATGTTTCTTCTTCAGTTTATCAAAACAGTGTGCATGAGACCATCATGAGGGGAAGTGAGTATGTAGCTCACTCACATGGTGGTGATTGTATTGTAGAGAACGATAATGGGAATAATAGTGGTATTGTCATAGACCAGTATATTGCAATTGCTATGTTTTGCTAAGTGCATACACTTGTAATATGATTTCAGCAAATTGCTGAAAGCATATATTATCTTGCTGAATCACAAGTCTCGTGAAACATACATATACATCCAAATACATTCAGAGCAAGCTTCCATATTAAACATTTTAATCTCCATGTTCAACATGTCTCTTAAGTTCAACAAGGGCAAGTGCAGAGTTGTGCACTTGGGGAGGAATAACCCTGGACACCAGTACAGACTGGGGGTTGATCTTCTGGAGAGCAGCCCCACAGAGAGGGACCTGGGTGTCATGGTGGAGGACAAGTTGACCATGAGATGGCAGTGTGCCCTGGTGGCAAAGAAGGCCAATGGGATCCTGGGGTATATTAAGAAGAGCATCTCCAGCAGGTTGAGAGAGGTGATTGTCCCTCTATACACAGCCCTGGTGAGGCCACATCTGGAGACTGTGTCCAGTTCTGGGCTCCCCAGTACCAGAGGCACGTGGAGCTGCTGGAGAGAGTCCAGCACAGGGCTACGAAGATGATAAGGGGCCTGGAACTTTAGCCCTATGAGCAAAGGCTGAGAGAGCTGGGTCTGTTCAGCCTGGAAAAGAGAAGGCTGAGGGGCGACCTGATCAGTGTCTATAAATACCTCCAGGGAGGCAGTGAGGAGGATGGTGTTGGCCTTATTTCAATGGTGGCCAGTGATAGGACTAGAGGAAATGACTACAAACTGAAGCATTAGAAGTTCCACAGGAACTTAAGGAAACATTTCTTCACTGTGAGAGTGACAGAGCACTGGAACAGGTTGCTGAGAGAGGTTGTGGAGTCTCCTTCTTTGGAAATCTTTAAAATCTGCTAGGATGCAGCCTTGTGCCACGTGCTCTAGGTGATCTTGCATGTGCAGGGAGGTTGAACTAGATGACCTCTGAGGTCGCTTCCAACCTTAAGCATTCTATGATTCTATGATTCTATGTCTGGAATTTCTAAAACGCGGTCAGTTGACTCTGACATCAGCCAAGTACATAATTTCAGAGATTAGAAAACACTAAGAGTGGTTTCTTATTATTCATATCATCCTCACATAACGCAGCATAGCACAGTTCTCATCACCATAGATGCAATCAGCTCTGATATAATCATCCTTCTTCAGTGTCGCTAGCACTTGTCATGGTTACCACTGAGGTAATTGTTTTTCAGGCTCCCTCCTGATTAATTTGACACAATAGTGATAACTCTAAAATATAGCCAGCTTCTAAAATGCTTCTCAGTATGTGTGAAAAACTACCTTCTCAGGAAAAGTGAAATCCTCTTTAATTTAGTCTTTCATCTGAGACCTATATCTGTGAATGGTTTAAAGAAAGTCATTCTTATAAGTACATTAGAGAAAGTCAGTCACGATCTGCTTTAGCATTTGGCTTTGTAGCATCACAAGCACTTAGTCAACCCACTTTAGTGAAAATCTAGTTAAAGCTAGGTGTTCGAATGCTTTGGGAAATTGCAGTCCTCTTCATTAGGCTAAAAATAAAATAATGGTGTAGTAATTCAATGAAATGCAAAGACTTTCCTTTATTAACTCTAGTGAAGCTCTCACTAGGCTGAAAGTCATTGTGAGTTTTGAAAAGCAGATGTTTCCAGCTGCATCTTTTACTATCTCTGCAGGTTGGTTAACATATAGATTCACATACCCAATCAAATAATTCAAATATCATGTTAACCCAACTTGAGACCAAAATATATGCAAATTGCTAAAGTATTTAATCAAATAATTCTCAAATATGGTTTGTAAGTGATATGGTTTCAATATAGCTATAATAGCTCTAACAAGAAGTCAGTGACGATATATTGCACAAAAACAATCTGTATCTCTTCAATATTTCTCATTTCTACCATTTTGACATGAACAACTATCTTCAGAAAACTCGAAAGGCATGCATTATCTGTCATTTTTTATGCATTTGTTTTTCCGATTTAAAGTGTTCCAAAACCCAAGTAAGAAACATCACCTTGTCATTTAGTGACTAACTGAGCTCTAATGTCAAGCAAAAACTTAAGCCAGATCTCAAAACAGTACATAGGACATGCTTCATGAGATTTTTTTGTGGGATGCTGGTAGGACGTTCCAAAAGGTCTTCGGGCTGGCATGTGCTCCATGTGAGCACTGGGACAGCCAGCAACTGGCTGTTCCCTACCTAGTCAAACTCTGCTCATGGTCAGTCTACACAGTTACTCAGGGAGTTGCATTGGAAGGAGAGTTGCTGAGACAAAAAATGTAAATTGCAACCCATTCCCTTCTCTTCCTACAGACCATAGGGCCTATAGCATAGGATGAGTAGGATTTTTCTTTTGGGAAAACAAGAGTACAGGGGACAGGAAAACTGGGCAAATAAAGGAGTTAATGTCTATTGTATTTTTAACAAGATATGCATGTGTTTTAAAACAGAATGGAAGGAGAGAACATATTGCACAAAAGATGCTAACATTAACATAGAAATGAATTTAATCATGATTAGAAAAAAAAGAAGAAAAAAAACAGGAATATGGATTGCCTAATGTAGAAGGTGATATACCTAGGTTTTGATAGAAGTACCTTGGTGTGTTTTCAGATGTGATTATAGAGAAATATGGCAATACTTTTGGAAAAACAATCTCTGTATCTTAAGAGAGCTAACTATAGCAGACCAGAGCTGGTTCAAATACACACATTTAAAGTAATCAATATATTCTTCACTGAGAAAACAAGGAGTAGGGGAAAGAATAACAAGACAAGAAAAATGAAGACTCTTTTCTGTTTATTTCTGTCTATTCATTTCCACTGTTATATCCTCAAAATGAAAAAGAAAAAAGAAAAAGCAGAGCTACAGAAAGCCAAAAAGATGGCTAAAAAGAAAAGTATCACTAAAGTGATACATCCCTAAAACTATTATACGTACTAAGAATGAAAATCTATTTTTTCCCAAAACAATGGAATAACACCAAAATGGAATTACGGTGGAGTAATTTCAAAATATTCATATTTCTTTCTGGTTTTCCTTTTTTTCACTTTTATCTCCATTCACCGCTACCGTAAGCCAAATGCCGACTTTCTAATAAAGAAACTGTCCAATAAAATGGCAACTAGTCTCGTCCTGTCTCCTATTTGTGACAGTACACACATTAAGATATTTGTTCATGTCTTCTTCTCAGAATGTCTTGTTGGTAAACAAAGTTAGACATTTTGCCTTACATCCATCACCATATGTTCTTTAGGGGCATCCTGTGGGAATATTTATGTCTGCCGGAGGCTGTTCTTTTACCGGTACAAAACTGTGAGGATGAAGGAAACAAGAAACAAGAATCGTCAGTGAAATTCTGTGTTCAGTTAAAAGAGTCACTCAGGTCTCCCAACAAGGCACTTTCCCATTCCTTATATAAAAAAGTAGTATTTATTGATTTCATAAAGCAGTTTATTGAGCATCAATAAGAACTTCCAAAAATTATTGTAGAAATAGAAATTTTAGTCAGCTCTGAGCTCTTTCTGTTTCTAGTACAATGCTTTATACTGCTCTAGTATTTCTGAATATTTCAAAAGCATAATTTAGCAATTTGTCATTTCATTTCGTAATCATTCTACCTCAATACTTTGAAGTATTGATGAATGCTTGTTTATCATCCCATTATGAAATAATGCACCTGCACACTTTCTTTCTTACAGTTTTCTACTATCACAAATATATCCCTAAAAATGTCACAAGAAAAATGTATAGGGAATAAACAATTTTATGGGAGCATTACAGGGAATATTCTCTCATAGAGTTAGCAGAATATGCCTCAGGAAAAAAAAAAAAAAAAAAAACCAATTGAAATCCCTTTTAAAAACAGCAATTGTGAAAAAGTCGGTCTTCCAGGAGCTGGGATAAAAGAATAGGTGTGGGTGGTTTGCATGTCTTCTGAATGGCACAAATGAATATGTTGGCAGAGCACTAATTAATATCCTGAAATATTTCAGAGTAAATAACAAATGTTCAGACAACGTTCAACTACTTTGCTCATGACATGAGTTTAATTATGGGAAAAGAGGATAAACACTAGTATTTCAGTCTTCATGAAATTATATAGGTTCTTCTGTGAACTGAAGAGTATGAAATCACTTTACAATCTCATTTTCTTTTAAAATGAATAAGGTAGTAAAAGGATATTTTCCTGATGCCTTCTTCATATTTAATTTTCAGAAATAGGAACTTTAAATTTCTCTCTATACTTAGTACTTGCTGTAGAAACTGATGATGTTAGATAAAAAAAAATCCTTAAATTTATTATTTAGTTATTTGATTGTGACTGTATGCAGTTTATCATAACTTTTTAACTTTCTTTAAGACCTGAACTTTTCCTGTGGAAACTTTGTTCCAGTCAAGCCATTAAAAAAACAACCAAAAGACCTGCATGGAATGGAATATCCAGCATGATCATGGTACTTAAGTAACTTCATTAACAAAAAAAAAAAAAAAAAAAGAAATAAGAAAAATAAAGGAAGAGAGAGTTCCCTAACAGAAAGGAAAAATGGACATATATCAATATCTTACTGTTTTGGAAAATGAAGTTAATGCAGGTTTTGACAATAATATACTTACAGTTGTCACAGTTCATAATACAATAGTAAATGAACAACAGCTATGGAACAGAATATATGCAAGTACATAAGAAAAAATAGCAATGCATAGTAACTCATCATATGTTTCCCATATAGCAACAATTCTTTAATATGGTTATAACCTGCCGATGAAGAAATGGATACAGAAGGTGTACATAATTAAAAAAGCAAAGATAACTTAAAACAATATTTTTTGCATGCCTGAAGAAATTAGTTTATTAAGACTAGAGAAGCTTAAAACGGAGGTTGTGCACCCATTTTACAGGCTTCCTAATGACAAAAACAACCAATTGTATCACAAATCATCTTAAGTCATCTAAGCAAGATTTAAAACAGTCATGATGTGATCATATGACTGATGACAGTAGTCTTTGCTCTGTTCATAAGAAGAGGTGTTTAAGAAATATATTTTCTTATTTTTTGAGTGAAGAATGGGTAAACAACATATGTAAGATAAAGCTTCAAGGGAGATATATCACCCATTCAAAAATGATATGATGACCTTTTTTTAGAGCTTTATGATAGAATTTCTGAGCAGAACATAGTACATTACAAATAGAAAACATTAAATTCAGGAATATTTAACTACAAAACAACTTATTGACCAAAGTTTGCAGAACACAAATCACCTGAACAATTTTTCCAAACGAAACCAATTTTTATTGCAGCCAGCTCTGTCAACATATGCAAGCTGTATACAAAAAAAAAAAAAAAAAAAAAAGGTAAGTGGATGGACTAACTAAGAAGCATAGCTGAGAGTGTTTAAACATGCATTGATAATTCTTGATTATCACACAATGACTGCTCTTTCATATCTTGAGAAAACTAAGGTCCTGATCGGTGTATATAAACACCTTAACAGAGGGGTTGAGGAAGATGAGGTTGGCCTCTTCTCAGTGGTGGCCGGCGATAGGATGGGAAAAAATGGCCACAAACAGAAGCACCAAAAGTTCCACAGGATCTTAAGGAAAAATTTCCTCACTGTGAGGGTGACAGAGCACTGGAACAGGTTGCCCAGAGTGGTTGTGGAGTCTCCTTCTTTGGAGATCTTCAAGACCCGCTTAGGCACAATACTGTGCCACATGCTCTAGGTGACCCTGTGTGTGAAAGGCGGTTGGACTAAATGATCTCTAAAGATCCCTTCCATCCTTAACGATTCTATGATTCTATGGTTCCGTGATCTTCTGCAAATTCATTGCCAAAGTTTCCTTGAGTATCAACTAACAATGTTTCTGAGAAATGCAGTGCTTTCGTTTCCTCAAGACTTGTAGATGAGCTAAGCAATGAAAGCCGAGTACTACCTATAACTACTTAATAAATTTGCTGGCTACATTTTTAGCCTAGAAAGTTAAAGTAGCATTATAGTTTGTCTAACATAACAAATTATGATATATGCATGCAAAAAAAAGTTCCATTTCTTGTGCATCTTGATAGCATTCCTCCTCCCTCCCCACTTCCCTCTTACCACCACCACAGTGTGAACATTGTAGATTTGGTTTATCTTTGTTCTGATTTATAATTTAAATTCCTCAAAGCCTGCTGTTGGGCTGGAAAAATAGTCTGCTAATAAGAAAGGAGCCTGTCAATGTGAAAGAAAAAGAAGAAAAGACTGCAGTATGAAGAAGTCTTTTGCAAGTGGTTGGGTTAAGAGATCTGTGAAGTGAAGTGGAAAAGAAAAACAGTGATAATTGCAGTGCTAAAATTGAGATTTTCTGAATGTGACATTCTTATGAGTTGCCAGGAGTGGAATAGAACACTCAAGTTGTAGGGGACTGTCCCTGAAGATTTATCAGCTATGACATGTCACCTTAGAAAGAAAAGGCTGACTTCTTGGTATGAATCAAAGTCAGAAAAACAAAAGCATTTAAAGCTACTTAATTCATAAGCATTTGAATTATCATTCATTGTCTACTTGAATATCTAGTGCTAAGAGAAAAAGCTCTTTTGTGATACAGTTTACGCAAAGTCTTTGTCTCCATCCACAGGAAACATGTAATGGTGATTTGGGGGGGAAATAGGTGAGGTGAAGCAAAATATAATAGCCTGTTAACTTGAGGAAATATTATTTCATCTGTACCTGTTAGCTGTAAATACATTGAATTTATGTCAATAAATGTAAGCAATATCTGTGGCTTTTATTCCTGGTACACAAAATGCCTTAATTTTCAAAAGTTTGCCACTGTATAGATATTATCCTTGTGTATCTTTTGTACTGGGATGTGAGTAACTGACATTTAGAGACAGAAAGAGAAAAATGAATGTTTTTTGAGACCTAAAATGAAATATCTTATATATATATATACACACACTATTAAGAAAACCTATCTTTTGGGAACAGTTAAATTAATTGAAACTTGTATAAATTATGGGTCTTAGAACATCAAGTGCTTTTTGGTAAATATGTTTATCAAATGATCAGTTGCATAGAGCTACAACTTTTTTTACAACAGTATAATTTTCAGAAATGTAAAGTAACTCTTAAGCATTCCAAAATCAAAAGAATACTTTCAAGATTGTGAGAAGTGATTACATTCACAAAGTAATGTTGAGCAGAAGATTTTGTTGAGTAGATTTTTGAAGTTTTCATGCTTCTCCATGTCATCAAAAAGTCCAGAAGATTGCTTTTATGATGATCAGCATCTCAAATACTATTTTGTATCACTTGACTCTAGAATTGATGTTATAGGAATGAAAATATAGAAATATGGAAATATATCAGAAATATTCATAAAATTGTTCTGATTAAGATGATCCTGGAATACCCATTTTATACTTTAGAGAGTGAAAAATTATAAAAAGTATAGAAATTATGTTGAACTATTAACTAATGGGAATTAGTTCATGGTAGCTAGTTTTGTGGGAGGACTAGGAGAACTGTGTGTCTACAACTGTTCATTTTCATTGTATTGAAAGTATATGTACCAAATACAAACATAATGCTTTAATTTTCTTCATAAATTTTTTAGCTATGATAGCTTAGATAACATAGATAGCTTTTTAAAACAAGATTCTCCTGATTAATGCCTAATCCTAGTCTATCTTGAGACAATGACAAAGTTTTTCATGTAGGACATGTAGGACTTTTCACAATGACAGACAGAAATTTGGTCAACTGTATCCAATTTTCAGAAATTTCAATTAGAATATTACTTTCTTTTTTCCATTTTCTTCAATGAATATACATGTTTGCTAACAATTGTAAAATTGTTCCTCAGGTAATATCTTCATACTAAGCCTCAAAAAATGATTCTATAAAAAGGTAGGTAGACAGGAAAAAATAAACCCTAAGCTGGAAACAAAAACAAAAACAATAGATGTTAGTACTTGGTAGCAGGGATCAATACTGGTAGTTTGTTTTAAGATACCACAATGCTATATGGCACAGCAAATCTATAGCTGTACTGAGAAACTAAAGGTCTTAGAAGAAGAATCATATCAAGACTTAATAACAGCAGTGGGACAAGGAAGCAGCAGATTTTTTTTTCAGGTTATATCTGATGAATTTTGATAACCTGATTTTCTAAACTGTACCATCACTGTTAGCACATGATACATTTTTACTCAACTCTCTACACATCAACACTGTGTACTTTTAATTTCCTGCCTATGACTGTACTCCTAGTCAATTGTGCTTCAAATAATAAAATGACCTTTAACTGAACTTACATACACACTGATATGTTTAAATACTTAGTATGAAAAAATAGCAGAAATTTGATATTTAAAGTCCTCTATTTAAAACTATTTGATATCTACATATTAACAACAAAAGCAAAGAGGCCCATGAACACTAAATTGCTATGATTTCCTTTGCTTTCTAACATAAGAAAGAGTCAGAGCTGCAGTCTATATATATTATATAGATCCTAGGTCATGATTACCTCTTTTTTTTTCTGAGTCTTATCGAAGGAAGATGTGGGAGCTTGTGCGTCTTTACTTCTGAAATAATGAATTCCAGTCCTTGGACTGATTCTATTGCAGTCAACTCCTAAAATGAATTCAAGGTGAACTGTCAAATGTGATCTTCACACTCTGTAACACTCAACACTCTCAATTTCTTAATTATCTTAATACCCTCATCTCCTGCTATTCCTGTGTTCTGCTCTCACAAATGCCACCTATGTTGTGCTGTCTGTCCCTAAACGTCTGTCCTGGGACATATTCTAGAGATAGTCTGCATACACCTCAGCTCTTCTTCCAATATTTCTGCTAATTGTGGGCAGCAGGGGAAAGAAAAGATGACAGGAACAAGGAACCGTGATAATGCTCTAAGTAGACCTTTTCCACATGAAGCCAGCAGACTAGAAGCAGTTTACTCATTTTTTACCTATACCTATAAATGGTGATTGTTGTACTCCTTAATGTATAACATACTGTATGACCTACCAAGTAATCTGCTAGGCATTCTTCCCAAAATGCATTAAGGGAGATTAAGGATGCATCACTGTGAGTCAGAATAATACCAAGCTGTTATAGAGCCATATAATGGACCAGTATAGAGGACAATCCTTGCCATTAGAAATAATAAAAATAATAATAAAAATGCTATACTTAGAGATTGTTATTATTTATTCTAGATACATTCATCCGTTATGATTCCTATTACTTTTTGCAAGAACTACCTATTTGCAGACGGGAAAACTATATAATAAGTATCATCATCTTTATGTATACTGGTGATTTACTGGTGGTTTAGTTAGTAATATTAAAAACAATTCTAAATGGTTCACTTTGTGAGATACTGTTTTCATTAATGTAACACTGCCCTCTATGTTCCAGAATTTGCACTGAGGATAATATTCTCTGCACATTTATAGAAACTTACTTTTATATTTTGATTTTTTTTAATTTAATTTTAAGAAAGAGTAAAATAAACTTGTTATTTTATTTCTTTTATATTGTCAAGTTCCTTAGAACCATAATTAAAGAAATTAAATGGAATTTTAAATTTGAATCTGTTAATCTCATTGTAAATATCAGTTGTACATAATTTCTGACAATAAAAAAAATGTTTTTGTGGAAAATTGGATGTGCAAACATTTTTTAAAGCCTGTAATTAACATTAAAAGATCCCAGAAAATATAGCATATTTGTTTTCTATATAATATGAGTTTACTGCACACATAGAAGGCTTCAAGAGGTTTCATGATGAAAGTGGAGCATATATAATGAGATACTGAGATGTACAGAATCTCATGACTACTGAGTATTTGTTATACAGTTTCAGTCAGATTTTATTGAGAGAAGCATAAGATGAAAATAGGAAAAGTTTTTCAGATTTCCTTCCTTCTCCACTTTACTTTGAAACAATTCATTTCTCCTAAACTATTCCTCCATTCACCTTCAGTCTCCTTAAGTATCTTGATAGGAGAGAATGAACCAACATAGGTGACTGTGAAGAACCATTCTCTATTTCTTTTTTTTTTCTCAACTCTCACTGCTGCTTAGTGCTCACAAAGCTTCTGAACACTTAGGATAGCATTTTCTAATTGATGAGCTGAAGTGATCCTGCAGTAAAATTGGCTTTTTAAACTATTACATAGAAACATTTTCCTCAGAATTAAAAAGGAGAAAAGATAGATAGAATGATTAAAATGTTACTGTATGATATGTCACGTAAAAGGATTGCAATGTTGCTATAAAGAAAAGTCACTTTGCTGAAAAGAAAAGCCTGCTTGTATTAATAAATGTCTGAATGTTCAAAAAAAATATTCCTCCCAAGTTCTATATAATAGAAAACATTTAACAATCAAAGCAAAAGAGAACTACTAGGTAACTACTAGGTAACATTGTGAAAGCTTCCATTTCTCTCTTGGAAATGGGAATGCTCAATGAATGCTGAGAATCCATAGAAACAGTACAATTTCAGTTATAGTGTGATCTTCTCACTGCTGAAAGGTTTAATTATTTGCTTATTCTTTGTACTGTCTACAGTTAAAGAAATACAAGGTGTTATAAAACAATGTCATGCATTTCATACCTACCCGAAATGGTCCATTTCCCAGAAACATTGGAATGCCAAATGAATTGATTGTTTGCTTTTCATGATAATTGAGAGAAAAATATATTTTGATTTAAATATATCTGTGGCCTCTCATTAAGACAGTGATGATGCTTTTCATGCAAAATTCACATGCATAGACATTTCTTTATTTCTTCTTAACATTATCCATATTTTCTTTCCCTATTTTCCCTGCTCAGAGATCTTCAGCAGCTGAGAGTACTTGATTCTCTTGACTCTTACCTTCTCCAGACTAGCACTGAGCAGTTTTGTCACTATTTCCATTTGACTTATGTTCTGAAGCCTTCTTCCTTCTTTCTTCTATCTTTTATTTTATCTACATATCAGTTTCATATGAGGCAGTAGGAGTAAAATAAATACTTTTCAGATTTTTAAATTATGCTCTAACTATGCAACGGAGTGTACCTTTAACTTAACGCTTAACTCAACCTCTAACAGGATGAGAAGTCTTGATACAGAAGCATTTTTTTAAGGAGGAAAAGTTACAGTATGAAAAAAAAAGAAAAAGCCCAAGTGATCCAGCCATATCAGATATCATAAAAAGGATGGAAAAACAGAATGAACAGGGGACAGGGCACACCATTGTAATTCAAGAAACATGAAAAATACACAACACCAAATTAGTTACATCATTTAATGACAAAGGTTTTAACAAGTGCAAGAAACAAAAAAGTATTCCTGCTTGTGATAATGACTACAAAGAGTCTAAGAAATACTGTGATGTTAGTTCACTCCTCTAACAGTTTGAAATCTCAGGCACTTGCTGTCCTGTGCGTTTTGTCCCATTACCTTAATATCACTGTTTTAGTTGACTAAAAGACTTGCCTTTAGGCAAGGGGGAGGGTTTACAAGAACTAGGATTTGTAGCATCAGGCAGCATTTCTGACCAACCTCAATGACAGACCGCAAATAGTGTTCTCTCCATTCTAATGCCTACTAAAAGTGATTTGAAAATAGGAAAGGAAAATGAGGTCTTGAAAACGTTAACTCATTAGTAGGAAAATCAGTAAATTAATCCTATTGTAGTTTTAAAAAGTTTTAATACACAAAAATGACAGTGACAAATTATCTACTGATGATAATTATCCACAGTTATCCATTTTGGAGCACATCTAATCATAAGAGAGTATATCCCAACACTCACTAATAATCCAGAATCCCCATGAAGCCTACTAAATCTATCTATTTTGTGTGAAAGGATCTCAGAGAAAAAGAGTAGAATTAAGGCAGTAACATAATTCTGTAAGAGAACCAGTTATCAGATGGTTATAGCGGCAAATGGGCTAAATGAGAATCAGCTAAAATATTTTGATATATGGCAATAAGTGAAAAATGTCTGGATTTGATGAACAAAGAGGAAATAACTTTTACAGCTTCTTAAGAAGCAAGAGAGAGTAGGAGAAAAACTAGGAAACACAGACAATATAATTACACTACATCACCAGCTAGAATGAGAGGCATGCTGGAAACCCCACTCAAATACCCCTATGTGAATGCATGCAGCAGAAGGAATAAACAAGTGGAATTGAGAGGCATATGTGATTACAGGGCCATGACCTCATTCTGACTACAGCTCCCATGTTAGGACAGCTCCCATGACATCAATGTGGTCATGGATGGCTTTAGGCTTTTCAGGAAGGAAAAGCCAGAAAGGGGAGGTGACGAAGTTGCCCTTTGCTCATGTAAAGGAGAGCAACCAGAATGTATCCCTCAGCACAGAGGGAGGATGAAGCCTCCATGAGGTCCAAAGCCTGTGAGAATTAAAAGGTAGCCCAGTAAGGACAACACTATTTTGGGAGTTTACTACAGGTCTCCTGACCAGGAAGAGGAAGTGGATGAGGCGGCTGCAAGAAACCTCATCATCCACAGGATCATCCACAGGCGGCTGCAAGAAACCTCAAAATCACAGACTCTGATTCTCATAGGGGACTTCAGCCAACCTGATGTCTGCTGAGATAATCACATAGCCAGGAACAGATAGTTCAGGAAGTTAACTTCTTGATACAGGTGGCTGATGAGCCAATAACAATGGGGGTCACTGCTAGACCTGATACAAACAAGCAGAGATTATCTATTGGGAAATGAGAGGAATGACCATGAGATGCTGCAGTGACCATGAGATGCTGGAATTCATGATCCGGAGAGGAGGAAGCTGGGCAAGAAGTCGGATTGCAATTCTGGACTTTCGGAGACCCTGCTTTGATCTCTTCAGTGAGCTCCTTGGAGGAATCCCCTGGGCCAGGTTCTTAGAAGGAAAGAGGGTCCAATAGAACTGGCTAATATTCAAACCACAATTTGTTCAAGCTCAGGATAGGTGTCTTCCTACAAGAAGGAAGTCAAACAAGGCTTGGAAAAGACTTGTGTGGATTGGGAAGCAGTTTGTGGGTAAACTTAATGAGAAAAAGAGAGTATACATCATGTGAAAGAAGGGCCAGGCCACATGGGAAGAATAGAGGCACATTGTCAGAGAATGCAAGGATGCAACAAGGAAGGCCAAGGCCCATATTGAATTAGAGTTAGCAGGAGATGTCAGGGTCAACATGAAGAGCTTCTACAAATATATCAGTATCAAGAGGAAGACTAGGGAAAATGTTAGCCTGCTGATGAATGGGAAGGGTGCTCTGGTGACAAAGGGTGCAGAGAAGGTTTTGCTTCTGCCTTTGCTGCTAAGGCTATCCCCTCAAGAACTACAGAGATCAGGTAAAAGAGAGATCAATGGGAGAGAGGAAGACTGGGAACCTACAGGCCATAAGCCTTCTCCATTCCTGGAAAGGAATGGCAGCTCATGCTAGAGAGCATCTCTACGCATGTCAAGGAAGAGAAAGTGGTCACAGAATCACAGAATCACAGAATCTTCAAGGTTGGAAGGGACCTCTAGAGATCATCTGGTCCAAACCTTCCCGCTCCAGCGGGCACACCTAGAGCAGGTGGCACAGGGTGGCATCCAGGCGGGTTTTGAAGACCTCTAGAGAAG
>JAUBOD010000127.1:1107309-1131929 GCA_032353885.1 Nothura maculosa
GGCCTGGAACATCTGCCCTATGAGGAAAGGCTGCGAGAGCTGGGCCTGTTCAGCCTGGAGAAGAGAAGGCTGAGAGGGGACCTGATCACTGTGTATAAATACCTCAAGGGAAGCAGTGAGGAGGATGGGGTTGGCCTCTTTTCAGTGGTGGACAGTGATAGGGCTGGAGGAAACGGCTGCAAGCTGAGGCACCAAAAGTTCCACAGGAACTTAAGGAAGCATTTCCTGGCTTTGAGGGTGACAGAGCACTGGAACAGGCTGCCCAGAGAGGTTGTGGAGTCTCTTTCTCTGGAGATCTTCAAGACCCACTTGGACACACTCCTGTGCCATGTGTTGTGGGTGCTCCTGAGTGTGTAGGGTGGGGTTGAACTAGATGACCTCTGAGGTCATCTTAAGGACCTCAGGATTCTACACAGTTCTGTCCTTAAGGATTCTACACAATTTCATTATACCACTTTTCTTGATCTAACTTATTGTGTCATGAATTGAAAGGCTAGAATAAAATTCGTTGGTTCTTTTTTCTTTTTCAAGTTCCGAGTGTCTCATTCCCTGGCATATGTTCTTTGAACCATTTTGAGTTCCAGTTTATTTCAGAAAACTCACACTTTCAATCTCTTGTTAAACAGAGAAAACACTGAAATCCAGAGGCTGAAGTTTAACACCCCCCTCTAATGCCTCAAGGTCATTATAGAATGAAATAAATCTATAGTCAAAAAAAAAAATACTGTGGATAGAAAAAATAATGCTGTCTTAGTTTTTCATTTTTGTCCTAAACACCATCATCCATAATTGTATAGCTAGAAGGTTTACTTCAAAGATTAGTAACTTATGACTGCAGTTTTAAAGAAAACTAAGCATGTAATTTCTTTGTTTTAAATATCGAGATTGCATTCGCAAACTATGAATGCATTTTATTAAGTCTTGCTAAATTTCTATTAGTTCTCTGAGCTATAGGTTTAACTCAACTTAAAATGAAAAATCATTACCCTCATAAAAAAACATTTCATAGCTTAAATATATAATTAATATGTGATTCAAAATTCCTTGAATCAATCAGCCAAAGGTGACTGTGTTATTGAGGAGTGATCTGAAGGCATATGAATGTGTGAGAGAATAGTGAGCTTTTGCAAAATCACAGTATAAAACATATTCAAGTTATCTAAAGAGTAAATGCAAGTGAGAAAAGCCCTGTACTAATCCTATTGTCACTGTTAGGTATATAATAATACAGACTATTTGGCCTTGGCTGTAAATGACAGTACCATTATATATGCAAGTTTTCAGGAAGGTGCCTTTATTCTCTTTCTTTTATTCAACAGATATATGTTGATATAGGATTGAAAAGTCTACTTTATTGCCAAACTTGAATATGCCTGGATATAAAAAGAGAAATACTGAAATCAATGTTTGGAAGTGAGTATTTCAGGTAATAACTGTAAGCTATTTGATATCATCCACTGAATGTCAATGATTTACATGCAACACAATGCAGGTATTTATAATGAATATTTTTAAATTAAGTACTATAATTAATGAGTTGAATGTAAATCTGTTTTTGTAATCATTTGGAAACAGATTAAAATTCCATCTGAAAAATAAATTTCATACTCTTGAAAAAGCTCATGATGTAGGTAGACTATGATGAGTTTTCAATTCATAGCATAATTAAAACTTATTTTTGAAAGAACTGAAGTTTAATTTCAAAATGTCTCCCAAAATCTATCCTTAAAAATGGAGACATGGCAAGACTGTTTATTCTCTACATTATCCTTTCCAACATCCTGCATATTTCTATTTTATGGATAGAATTTTAGAAAGAGCTTTGAAATTTAAACTTGAGTTCTTCCAATAATATATTTTGACATTACTATGAATTTTAGACTGAATTATAGTTTTAAACAACATTTCAGCTGCTATCACATTATTAATCATTATTTATAAAGATATAATAGATGCTAAGGGTTATATATTCCAAATTCTTAAGGAAGGATCCTGGTTTTTTTTGCAAATGGTGATGTAGGATGGGTGAAAACAGGAAGTCAGAGGTAAGATTCAGTGCTTAGCTCTCCAAACTACAGCACAGAATTTCTAGATTACAAAATATGACACTACATGGTTTTAAGTGAACTCTTCAGATGCAGAATTGGTTCAAGGATTGGAGAAACTTTGGACTGATTCTAAACATACCAATCTGCATACTTGCCATTTAACACAGTAATATATATTTCTCCAAGGATTTAAAAGGAATTCTAGCTCTTAGATTTTACATGCATTTTACACAATGCAAAGCACAGCAGAACATTCTGGTATCAAGATGTTCTAAAATAATCTATCAAATTGAAAGTCACTGCAAAAGGCTATTTGCTTTAACAGTTTTTTAAAACATGGTACTCATAAAAGTGTTCCAGTAATGAGCTCTTCTTTGTGTGAGAACATAGACTTTGTTATAACATCTAACAAAATGGAAATTATCTAAATATTGATGGGTTGAAGTGCATAAAAATAGCAAATTAACCAGAGGCATGTGAAAAAGAATGGCAGTACTGATGTTGTCATAAGGAGAAAATAGCTGTAAGTTTCTGGTGAAGAAATAGCTCATAAATGGAGCCATAATGGCTCAGATCATCTGAGAGAGAAAAAAAAAAAACCACCTATTGTATGCATCCATCTGAGTAGGTACCGTTTATACCTACTGATCTGATCAATGGCTAGATAAACTGTTAAGATCGCACATAGGGTTATAACGGTCAGTCTAAAGTCTTAATCACAATAAAACCAGTGAAGAGTGGTAATATACTTTATAGCCTGCTTAATATTGATGCCAAAGCCACATCTGTTTTATTAACAATTTCATTTCTTGATCCGAGAAATAATATTTCTTTTAATATTCATAATCTTTACATAAAGATTCCTAATTCTTCCAACTGTCTTGCCAGTCTTTAGCATCAACATATTACTTTTCCTTCTATTACATTTTCCTATGGCATTCTGACTGCTGGCCTATTACAGAGAAAGCTGGCCTATTACCTGAGAAAGCAAATAAAGAGCAAAGAAAATTGTTTTTGACTGTGGTTTTTGGAAAAATTACTAATTCTTGTTTCATTTCAGTTCTGGTTCCTGGAAAATGAAAAAGTGATTAGAGTAGAAGATCAAGTTTCCCAAAAAAAAAGCAAAAAGAAAAAAGAAATAAAAAAGGAGAATCTTTAATACATATTTTCAGAGAGCATAAAGATTCAAACTTCAGGGAGCAAATAGGAGAACATATAATTTGTTCCCTTCAGTCCTATCTTCATTTTTAAGTAGATATGCATTCACATATGTCTTCATCATAAGTCATTATTTTTCATTATAATCTTCACTATTTGAGGCAGGAGAGCCAAGCAATGTTTAATGAATGTTGAAAGTAAGAATACAGCTTTCTTGTCAATACAGAAGTTGTCAAATTGCTGCTTTATAGAATAGTGTTGGAAATTTTTGTGTCATTCACTTGTACTAACCTATCTGCTCTCATTTAGACAAATAGATAAATAGAGAGGTCTGCCTTAGTCCTTTTAGTTATTGGAAAGGAATAAACTCCTCTAAAGAACGAGTAATTTGACCTAAGATACATGAGCTGAATTGTTCTCTGGTGTTTTCTAAATCGTCGAGCTCTTTATTGACCATAAAGATAGTGAAGAGAAATTTACACATCTAACAGTACCAGCTGAGATGGGCCAGCCCCTTTTACCTGACCACAATCTAAGCTTTATACAACAGACCACATATGAGTGGATATAAAATTCCCAGTTAGGCTAGGACTGCTGGAGGTTAGACATAAATGGAGCACGACCACTTTGGTTGTTTTTGAACAACCAAAAGTTTGTCTTTAAAGGAAGAAAAGCTCTTAAAACTTATTAGACTAAAGAAAGGAATTATAGTCGAAAAGGTTTGGGACTCTGAGCTTTCACACCTGTTTGTCTCAATCTATGTCACAAGCTGTTTTCTTCTGGTGATGCTATAGAGTCTTCAGTTCCATGACATTGCAGAGAACATGCAGTTTATGCCAACACATAGTATATGATATTCATGGAATGACAGGAATATCTTGGCTTCTCTTAACATTCTCTTTTCAGAAACCTAAGGCAAAACTAGTTTCTTCTAAGTTTGCAAAATGTATAAACGCAAACATATTAGGAACTTTATCGGCATTCACTGTGATTAATGACATTACGAAGATAAATCAAAGCAGGAGGCTTGTCATATCTTTACATATTAAATAAACACAATTATTTTCAATCCACTTTGCTGATGTATTTTTTATTATTATTGATTTTGATATGCAAAAAGTACTGAAAGATTTCACTTTCTTGAAAAAGAATATGGAAGTTGATATATTATTGATATGATTTTGCTAAATAAGCACACTTCCTGCAAATGTATGAACAGGAGAAATATCTATGAAATATATTATATATTCTGTTCATTTTACCCATCAGTGTAAAGACCACATCTGGAAACTCAAACTTAAGAGATTGTCCTTAAAGAAACGTATCATCCATTTGGATTGTGGAGTAGTGTAACAGAAATAGTCAATGAGAAGCATGAAAATATTGAAGTACTTAGTCTAACAAGAAAGGGTTGAGGTATTATAGTCTTTTAATATATAAAGTAGAGCTGCAAAAGGAAGGCAATAAAATCCATCTTTTTTTTTTCACTGGAGTTGGAGTAAGAAATAATGGTCTTAGAATTCATCAAAGACTGAGAGAGGCATTAAAAAAACCTTGATAGCTTTGAGGACTATTCTACAATAGAGGAGATTGTCTAGGAGGCTATGGAATCTCCATCACTGAAGTATTTTTAGAACAGGTTAGGTACATATCTAAGAACAGTTAGTGACAGTGGATTCTACCTTGAATCTCCAGGCTGGACTAGATGACCTTTCAAGAATTGTTTCTATGACAACAGAGAAACAACAAAAATCTCCTCTGTTACATGCTTCCATATCTACTGTCAAAAAGTGAAATATTATCATCTGATCCAGAGTTGAAATAGAGATAGTGAGAAATGTACTAAAAATGCTTAGCTTTGACTTGAGCATACTTCGAACCATTGACTTTATTAGGAGAGTTCTACAAGACAAATAAGCAGACAAGTACAGAAAGTACAATTGTAGAAGTTACTTTTTTTCTTGAAAAAAAAGCTAAATGTATAAAAATAAAATTTCCTGTGGAGTTTAAGTATTGTGACTGATGGTTTTTAAATGAGAGAAACTTTTGCGGAATAAACTTTTTCATTCACATTTCTAAATTCTTGTTTAATTTATGAAATATTGATATAGGGTCCAGGTTGTGACAGCTTTTCATTGAATACTTATCTGTCTCTTTGACTTTTACAAACTTTATAAGACTATTTCTATGGTAAAGGATCATTTGGTGAAATTAGAAGATGAAGTTTTGATCAATGCTTCTTATTTTTTTTGTACTTCTGTAGCACAGTATATTTCTGCCATGATATTTAAGTATCAAAGGTATATAGAGGTTGCAAAGGTAGGCAACTTTGCAAAGAGAGGCTAGTATTAGCTCCCTTACAGTAGCAAAAGTTGCCAGTTTGGTGCAAATCATGACAGTGGAGATATGAGAAGTGGAGTTAAGTGGGATTCACAATTTAGCTTGCACTAAATTAATCATCCTCAAACCTTGTGAAGACAGAAAATGTTATTTGTATGCTAAGTGCTACTATTGGGAAAAGGATAAAGGAAAATATGTGCTCAAGATTGTATGCCGTTATTTAATATTCATGGAGAATTTCTTAGTTCAATGGACTGAATTTCTCAACAAGAAATCAAATATAATAAAAAAGGAAGGATTCAGGTGCTTTCAAAGTATTCCAGTTAATAAAACAAAAACAAAAATATTCATTTACTTGAAGCCATGTCACTGGAGAATATATTCCACTGAAAACACTCAGAATTTGAGCCCCTAGACTGGTTTACCAAAAAGGTATATTTCTTGAAACACAGAACTGCTGAGCAACTCAAGCTGGTAGCCAGAAGAGAGCAATGTGTCAGACATTAAAAGATTTTGAAAAGAGGGGTTTAATCAGCTTGGTGATTTAGATATTGCTGAGATATATATCACTCTCTTGTAGGATGAACTCTGCTGCTACACGGGAATTACTGCTCCACAAGTGTCTTCTAGCACTGGATAGGCTGGTTATTATAAAATACAGTACAAATTTAAAGAACTGTAAAACTAAAGCTGTAATTTAAAGAACTAATTTCTTGCATATGGTAACATTTGAAATCACATCATTTTAACCATATTTTCTTCCTTCAGACACTACTTTTACTGGCCACTGGGCGGGAACAATCCTAGATTTGATACTCCTAATCCTATGCTAAAGCCAAGCCTTATACAAGCTTCTGTTTGTTTGATTGTTTTTTAATTAATATACATTTTCATCCAGTACGAGCTTTTTTTTTTTTATTATTATTATAAGAATACTCCCATTTTTCTTCTCTGAAGTCCAGCAAGTGTCTGCATGAAATGCATAATCAATTATCAAGTAGACATCTGCTCAGGAAGCTATTGACTACAGAGTTCCAAATTGCCTGGGAGATGTATTTTCAGTTCTTTGAAGCTGTTGTATGTCAGCTGCAGGTTAGCTGTCAGTAATGAACCTTTGAAATATTAGATTCTCTCTTCATCTAAGTGAATTAAGGAGATTTCATAAATAAAACAAAAAATAGTAATAATATTACTGTATGTGCCTGGAGGATAATTTTCCTATTCTTCCTATCTCTACCTTCCTTTTCAGCTTCTTGGATGATTTATTTTCTTTCATTCTGACAAATAAATAGACATGTCTCAATAACCTATTAAAATATATTTTCTTTTTCAGTTTCTAACAAAATTTCTCATTTCCCGTAAAGCTTTCTCATTCGAAGCACTAACATCATATTGCCATGGAATAGCATAACTCTAATATGTGTAAGCTCCTCAACATGTAACTTATAGTTTAATAGCATGCAGTTTGTAATTCAGTGACCACAATTCTTTTTTGAAACAGATATTTCAGAATAGCTGAGAAAACTGGGTGAGGGCATAATAATATATATATATATATATATATAAATATATTTATTAATATAATTAATTATATATATATTTAAGAAATAGATCAATAAATGGAAATATATATATATATAAATTTTAGTGGAAGGATGTGCTTCTTAGAAATAATTTTTAGATGCTTACAAATCAGGCTGACTTTTGGCTGATGAGAATAAAATAGAAATAGTATGTTTTTTCATGATATGAAAGTATCAAAATTGAGATACAAAATAAGATGTGAGTGCAGATGCCTTTCCTCTGTCAGCACACTGTACTCTCTGAAAAATGACATAAAGAGTTTTTCTCACCTCACTAAAGTAAGTACTTTAGTAAGCAATTTAGAATGTGGGAAAAACTACCTACCTTATGTCAACTTTAGCTAAACCTTAGCTCTGGGAAGGTACAAATTATAAGTCTATGAAAAAAGAAGAACTTCATAAAGAACTTCATCCACATATTAATAACAGATCTATTTAATGTTTTGTGAATTATAATTTTATTATTACAATATGCAAATATCAGTATAAATGTCTTTTTTATCATATTAAGCTTTTCTACATCAGAAGCAAACATGAAAATACAAAGAGTGTATTTACATCATTTATATAAATGAAGTACGAGAATCAATTGTTCACTTCATGCTACTTAAAAATATGTAGATTGATGTTTCTAAGACCTAATAATAGACCAGAGTAGTTCTGATTTATATTAATAATTAAGTTTGTCTGAGGTAGAGTAATTAAGATAATTTTACTGTTATTAGTATTTGCCTGTATGGTTGCATTTTAGAAACTTCAAGTCAGTATTCGACTTGAATAAGCAAAATAAGTGATAATAATTGCTAAGCCACATATACTTTACTTGAGCTGTATAAAACACAAATGTGGGTCTACTGGAGAGCTTTAAGGGTTTCCCTTAAAAATAATGATAAGTAAATTAAGTTTACAAAGTAGTGTAATGTAGGAATCCAGAACAGCAACTTCAATTGTCTGGACTGGCTTTCTTTACCCAGCCTTCCTTACACTGCTCTAATTTGACATGCCATTGGAATGGAAGTTCATTTTCCTGCTATGCCAAAAGAAATTAGATGGCTTTGTAAGATTTGTCAGCTATTTTGGATAGAAATGAGATATTGTAATGTCCGTGGCAATAATGGGAGCTCTTCTGCTTATTTAAACTGAAAAATCCAATAACAGAGAATTTGTCCATCATCAAATTATGGTTGTGTATTTGATTAAAATCAGTTGTGTTTCTCAGCCTTTTCTTCAACTAATATAGTTGAATATATTGTTCAACATATAGATCAGCATCTCCAGTCTGATTAATTGTATGTTAGCAGCAGAATAGAAGAATGTTTACTGTATGCTAACATGGATTTGAAAAAGACTACTTAGGCTCCAATTACATTCACCAATTGGCAACTAAAAATGAACTAGCTTTTTATGAAGCAGTATTTGACATGGTGAGTTATAGTACAAATGGTTCTGTTTATCCTTTAATTTTTTCAGTTCCACTATTTACCATTAGCAAGAGTCTAGAGGATAGAGTTACTGCAGAAAAGAGGTGAAGTCTCCGCTTCTTAGAGTCCTTTTACCCAGGAACACCTCAAATTCATGACAATTCTCAGTCTTCCAAAGATGTTTGATCCCCTAAGGTCTCTTTTTTTTAATTTCTGTAATGAGTTCAGGCATTTTATAGTCTGAGTGAGGACTGGTGTGGGACAATTGAAATTTAGGACTAACCAGATCCATGGGAGGGGAATGAGTCAAGAGTAGAGCAAAGGTGAGCAAAATTTTTACATTGCAACTGATTGTATACTTGCTTTCTCTATCTATATTGTAAATCATTAGGATTCCCTTAAAGAAAATAAATGCATCCCAGAGAACATGGCTACTTTTTACATTCCTGTTAGCATCTTTATTTTAAATGTGTATCTTTAATTGCATTAGGAACAGACTTTCCTTCCTCTATCTCTATGCATTTTGCATTCTCAGTAATAAGTTGTTTGAAGCAGCATCAGTCTTTTCACTAGGTGTCTGTACAGTATGTAGCCCAATGATAGCTGTAGACATAAATCATAATGGCATTTACAAAAGTTATTTAGAGTTTTATCATGTAGTAAAGCAGGAAAAATGCTTGTGATTATTTCTGATGGAAATTATGTGTACCTACTGCCTAGTTCTGTCAAAAAGATACTGTATTTAGTATTTTTCAGTAACTATATATAGAGTTAATATCACCCCCAGATAACTACATATACCTTATAGCATTGCAAATATAGGTAATCTATGCCTGAACCAGAAATAAGGTTAAAGGACATAGGCTTTACTGTAAAACCTTTTAGAAGATTTGTATATGAATCCAGGTTTTCAGGGATCCTCCTTTCAAGAAAACAGGATAGACTGTGATAAATTTCCTTTTGAACTTTACTTTTTGATGGATATAATTCCTACAGATCAGACAATATTCTTTAATAAAAGAATGCTGTATTTCAAATCATTACCCCAAATTATATGGCAAATAGTGCAAAAATATATGTATGTACATTCTAGGTCAACATGAAGTCATCCCTCAATAACTGATCACTTGAGGTATAGAAAAAAAAAGCAAAAACAACCCTTCTGAGAGTACTCACATGTAACTAATAGCATCACTTCATGTCATTGTGTCTGCAGGTAGCTTCTTAAACAATAATTACTTTTCAATCTCCTTGATAATGCACAAACTAAAGAGATTCCATTCATTTATCCATTGCTGCTATTGCCCTGAAAAACTAACATGAGTAAAGTTTTTCATATAGATGTGAGAATTTCCTTGGACTTTAACTGCATTTTAAGCCAAAATACAAGAGGATTATTTTTTTCTGTGAGGAAAAATATTTTTGATGACCGTTAATGAAAATGCTGATAATTTTTTCTTTACTTTTAGAAATTAATTCCATACTGTTTTTGCCATTAGACCATACAATGGGAAAGCAGAGAATGAAGTCATTATTTTCAAACCACATTTTTGTTGGAATAATCACAGATGACTAAATAGATCTGAGGAAATATATATTTTGTCCAGAATATGGCTATATGTAAAGTCAGATATTTTACTGTAAGTTTTTTAAAACAGTCAAACACTTATTGGCTGACTTTTTTCTTCCTATTAAAATTGACAGTGCATTAGTTAGCAGAATTATTGCTATTAGTCTTAAATATTAAAACATTATTCAGAAATGGTCGAACCTGGGGCTTTATATTCCTGAGTCTGTTTCTTACAAGGAAACCATCCCAAGATTGGTCCCACCAGAGACCACTGGACATTGGTAGGTCAGACACACTGAAACAACCCATCTTGAAAGCCTCCCAAAACCACAGGATACAGAAGTAAAAAAAAAAAAAAAAAAAAGATTTTACTAAACATTAGCATTTTAGTATGTTTAATAACTGCAAGTTAGGAAACACTACAATTCTTCGTACGTCAGAGAACATTTTTAAGCGAACTTTCTCTGCATATGCTCTGGCTAACACTTGTCAAGTTTCCTGGTAGAAATCATGGTGAAAAAAGAGATTCATATCATAACTTTAAAATGTATTTTTAGAGAATGGAGATGAAAAGGAGTTTGTAAGAAAGCAGGAAAAAAATGTGTTTGAAAACCTAACCTAGTGATAGAAACATATTATGGAACCAGAGTTAGCCACCAATCTCCCAACATTTAATGAAAGTGATAAGTATATTGCCATGTTCTGTTTCAGGACAGTATAGGAAGTCAGACTGGATGATAGAATAGTCTACTTTTAAATTTCATTTCATTTTAATTTAATTTCATTTAACTTTCTTTCCAGATGACTGGATGTTAGTCCCATGTTTTAGATTTATTAAGCACATCCTATGTAAGGTATTTACTCTGTAATGTTTTCTGAAAAGGCAAAATATAGTCCTTGTTTCCGAGATGCTGCAAACAAAAGTGTAATATGGTTGTTATATCTTTTGACCCATATTCCACAGAAGCACATACACACACACACGCATGCTGTTTGCCTGGAAGCTTGCAATCGGCTTTAAAGTAGGATTAAAATGATGTGTTCCATCTCTGTGTTCTGAAGAAATATTCACCAGGAGGTGGCACCAGAAATGCCAGTGAAATGAGAAATTCTGCTAGTCATCCTCCTAATGATACAACAAGGTATTTATGTCAAACACTAAAGGCTTAAATCTTGATGCAGCGTTAATATTCTGAGCTAGATGAATGTGGTTAATATGTTGTAGATTTTGTTTACATTCAAGATCCGGGATAAATTCTAGCTGTTGGATATCTATTAGGTATGCTAACAATCTGGGATATTCTTATGTGTAGCATACAGTAATTCCAGTGGAGCAATATAGACACAACATATCAGTATTAGTTCTGAATGCTCAAATATGTTTGTCATTGTTTAATCACAGATTTAAATTTTTTATTTATTTATTTTTTTAATATTCAGTATTATACTTCACATACTCCCTCAAGCAGTGGTCTTCACTTATTCTTGATAAAAATTGATTCACTTTAATTCATTTTAATTCTGCTACTGACATCTCCTCCAGAAAAAAAAAGAAAAAATAAATGTAAATTATTTTCCTTATAGTCCCTCTTCTGTCTGTCCACATCCACCTAAAAAGACTTCTTTAGTTCTTTCAGATCATGACAAATAATATTTGGGTCCTGGTTTAAGACAAGATTCTTAGTTTATAGTTAATGGTTAACAATATTAACTAATGGACAGGAGATCCCAAGAATTAAAGAACAATCCAAGTGATAGTTAAATGCAAGGGGAAAATGTATGGTACCTAGATATAGTTTGAAAATATATGAGGAAGAACAACTTGAATGGATTGTTTTTATGAGAGTAAGTTGGGTGGGGAGGGAAATGAAAAGAGGACAATTTTTCCACTTTGAAATGGAGAAAGAAAAGGGAAACTTAAAATGGGATTTGGAAGACTTAAAGATGCAGATGAGGGTTTTGTTTTTTTTTTTTCAGAATGCCTATATAAAAGAAATAGTAGTTATTTTACAATTTGATAAAAAATTAACTAGATTTCTCTTCCTGTTCTGCTTGGAAGAAAGGCAAGTATATGAACATGAAAACCCAATGCAAATGAAACTTTTTTTAAATTATAGCCTTGATCATACTATTTTCTCAGTAATACATGCACTATTTAACTAGGTGAAACAAGCAGCTCAGTGGGGGCTGGATTCCCGCTGCTTGTGTTGAACAGGACAGAGGATGGAACAAACAGTGAAGTGTGAAATAAGGAGCTCTCAGAATGAACAGTGGTATTGGATGAGGTAAATAAAACATGATGACAACACCTGTCTAGACAACTACCGATGCTGAATTAATTTTTAATGATAACTTTATGATGCACTGTTGCACTATCCAAATATTTCACCACTTACAAGTGTTGTTCTTTGCATCTGCAGTGCCATATATTGCAGCAGCTGTGTGCAACTGTGATATTCTAGTAGGCTTAAAGCAGAGCTCTATTCTCAGTTTTGACATTGTATTCCCTTAAGGAAACTTGGAATTGTGCAGTAATGTAAGGATCGTCTTTTCACAAAGATTTTAATTCATGTATAGTCAAATCAGAAACTTTTTTATCAGTAAGGATGCTCACAGGAAGCTAAAGCAACATGCTCACAAGCACATTCATAAAATGGAAGTGTTCCACAAACCGCTTTTGAAAACTGATGGCAAACTGAGAATTGATGCAGTAGGGAAGGAGTTAGCCTGCTGGAGAGGAAGAAGAAAAAATTCATGAAGACTGCAAAGAAGATCATACTGCAGTTCTCACCATCTCCACGAGTTCTGAATACTTCTGGATAACTACAGATGGCAAAAGGATTTAAACTTCTAACATCCTGGGCCATTGATCCAGATGCTAGCTTCTGCATGAAAAGAAAATACACTTGTTTATCATCTCTCTCATTTTGCTAGACAAAGTTGGTGGAAATTACCCACTCTTAGAGCAGTATTTTTGTAGTGTAAAAATGCTACTATCCTCCCAATTTATGGATTTTTTTCCTGCCTTCTTTAAGCAGCTTCCTGGGTGTATAACTAACTCATGAATTTCAAGCCCATAGATATTTTACAGGAAAAAAATATTCCACCCAGAAATTATATTCCTAAAATTACTGTTTGTATAAGTTAGTCTTTCACTCTTCCTGTTCACTGTTATTCTCATGCAAAAAAATCACTATGTCAGCTATTGAATGAGCAAGGCTTTGTCCTGTCATACATATATTGTATGTATAAGATACACATACTGGATATCTCCTAGACCTACATGAGGCTTAAATAAAACTTTCTGAAGGTGCATCTTACTCTTAGCATCTATTTCTGCTTTTACTGACTTCTCTGTGCATAGTCATACTAAATCTGCTGGGAAATACTAAGTGGATCTTTCATAAAGTACAAGTAACACATCTTGACCAATAAATGTCATTGTGATACAGTGAGGAGGAAATGCATAGGCTAAGATCTTTTTACAAAAATGATTATTTGAGCAATATTAAAGATCAAATATATTCCTAAAGTCATAGTTTGAAGAAAAGCTAAGTAAGAAAGAAGTTACATTTCCCGAATAAATTATTCACAGAAAATTATTCACTCAAATCCCTCCATATTAAGGCTCCTATACTTTCCAGGATGTGTGACAAATGGTTTTAGATCACTTAAGTCATGCCTGGATGAAACTGTAAAGCCTCTAGCAACATAAAGCTAAAGTGGAAAGAGGTGTAAATACTCACAGCAGCTGCCATATCAAAAAGCAATCACATTTCTCATTGAAACAAGCTGAGCTCTTTAAAGGAATGTTAATCAGAGCTCTTCAGACAGATCATCTCATTGGAGGTGCTGAACAGTGGAGTCCTCCACTGTTTACAGTCTCTGAAGAGATTATTATAAATGGAATTATTTACAGATGAAATTAAATGTACATTATGGTAAATGATATTATAAAAATTCATACTTCTTTTTGAATTTCTGTCATATTATATTTGCATAGGAACTAATTTTTAAGGAGTTGGAATAAAGCACCACATAAATATTATTAAACAGTCCGAAGTTTTCCGAGGAATTAAGGGTAGCCAACCCGATAACAGATAAAATCTGTTTTATGCATTATTCAGTGACATTCTGTCCACTATGAACTGTACTAAAAGGCACACCTAAAAGAGCTAACCACATCTTTTGTCAGACTATTGAATATCAGAGTGCAAGATATGTTCATAATCTCAGCAAAATAAAGAATTATATCTTCGTTTTGTGTGGAATAGACCTATGTTTTCTCATCTGAAAAAAATACTTCAGTGGCCTGTGAGAGTGTTGAATTGGAGCTAGGCACACTGCTGACAGATACAGGCAGAATCTGTTTAGCAGTAGGCAGAGATATCCTGCTCTAAGGAAAGATTTCTGCTACAAATAATCACAATAACAATAATAATAAGTATTTTCTAACATAAATCTGGAGCTAGGCCAGCTGGGAGCAGCAAGAAGTGAACAGAGTTTAGCAAAGTATGGAGGATAAATGTTTTGATTAGACTGTAACTACCTATCTTTGATAGCATACTCTGTATCACCTTATGGTCACTTTCTTGGAGACAGTTCTATGGAAGATTGCAATCTATTCAGATATTTTATTATTGGAATCAATTGGAATTTGTGTCCATTTACAGCAGTTGAGTTTCTAGCTATTTTACGTAGTTCATGCTAAGTTCCAATGCACAGACCAACTTCCAGACCAACACAGAGCATTTTATTCCGCATTAATCTTGTCACAAGGGGGACAACTAATTGAGACAGTGCAGTCATGACCATAAAATAAAATCAGTACTAACTATTCTGTGAATATCTACTCTCTGTACAATAAAAAGGAATTTTCCTTTGTGTTTTGGATTTTTTTTCAACAACAGCTTTAGGGTAGTCAGGGAACTCAATATCATTATCGACTCCATTGCCAGGGGAGAACAGTAAATTTCAAAAATAGCCAACAGTGTGTGCATATGAATATATATGTATACATATATAATGAGTATGAAATATTTGCAATTAGGTAAATTTGGTGTTATCTACATCTCTTTCTAGTTCCAGTAAAAGAGAAAAAAAGCACAGAGAATTAAAACCAGTGAAAGTCTTGTGTCTTTTAGTAGCCAGGCACCTAAAAAATGAGCAGAAGGTTCTGTGGCAAGCAGTGTTTCTTCTCCAGTTAAAATCACCCTTTAAATAAATAAATAAAAAACAATAGCAACCACAAAGTCCATCAGTAAGCTCCATTAATAAAATAAATGTAAAAGGAGTTTGGAAGACCAGGCAACTCAGAAAAATTCTCTTTCTGACACTAGTATATTTTATGCTGGTGCTATTTATCCTATTTGATAAAATAGGGTTATTTCTCTGAGACTGAAATAAAATCTTAATATGGACATTCAGGCATTTTTTTTTTACATGGACAAATAATAGGAAAGATTAAGAGTTAGAAAATTATGCACATTTCTTTAGGATATTTTAAGGATGGACAACCAATTCAGGACAGAAAATATTCTCCATTTATACAAAAGTACATCTGCTCTGGGAGGTTCTCTCTTGAGAATATATCTCCTGTTAGGAAAGTCAAAAGATCTGAGTTAAATTTATCTTGAATTTAAACAAGCTATGAATAACTTCAGAATCACATTTTGGCATACATTTTGAATGTGTATTTTACATGTTCTACCTTCATTTCCAACCAGAAGTTAACAGAAGCAGCAAGACTCTTCAGGAAATATTCTCACACTGTTTTTGCTAGTCACAAGCACAGGAACAAGAACATATATTCTACTTTTGTCAAAAAGTACCTTGTTTATTGATGATAGTCCCACTTTAGTTGAGGAGCACAACCACACAACATTGTGGACAAAGAACAATGCACACACCAAATAAGGGATTACATTTTTCTTGCACAAAGAAGAAACTGTTTCCATCCTCATGCCCATAATTGTGAGCATCCCAAGAACATCTGTTGCATGTGAGAACAACTAGACTAATGATGACTTTATTTTCATAAATATTTATTTTACCAGAAGAAATCAACCTAGCTCAGCTGAAAGCAAATAGAGTTTACAGTGGCATTACCAGATAGGTATGATAATGTATAGAAGATATTACATATCCCAATCATTTTTGTTAGGCAGAAAAAATGCAAAATTTGTGGATTTTGTGTGTTTTTTGTTTTTTTTTTTAAAGAAGTTAACCATTTCAGATGCTTCCGGTTAGTAGCTGCAACAATATACAGAACTTCCACTTTGGAAACCCAGTTGTAGTATCACGATCTTTATTCCCTGTAGGATCTAAATCACAAAGTAAAAACAAAAATGATAGAGAATAAGAGGAAAATTTATTTATTTACTCTTCCCCAGCAAATATCAGTGTGCTTGTTCTCCTGAAACTTTCAAATTTTGAAGGTAGCATAAAAAAATGATGGTGCCAGGTGTTTTTTCCTAACTTTTTGATATTTAGTGCATCTTAGCCATGGCTTGACCTCGTATCTGGCAGAAAATTCAGAGAGTGTCTCCCCAGCTCTCTGGCTTCTACACTGAGGGAAACTATGTGCCATGACTTGGACTGGTATTGCATATACTCGGTAATCAACCCCACAGCTTAGAGAGCCCTACAAAAGTGTTTTATTTTAGAACATAGTGATTAAGGAGTACTTTTGGAAAGTGAGAGGCTTAGCTATTTCCCCGGAGAGACGACAAAGTAAATCACTTCCCAGGAAGCACTGTGTGCACTAGAATATTGGGTAGAAGGTGACTGAGACCTCTGCTCAGCTTGTCTAAACCATCCCATATATTTGTAACAAGGTACACTGTCACACTTCATAGGTATGGAGAAGACAGAAATAAGGGTCAAAATTGGAAAGCAGACCTAACGCAAGTGAAAAAATAATGTCCCTCGATATGACGAATTGTGTTGGCAGTTTTTGTTTTATCCTGTGAAAGGACATAACCTAGAGAGAGGTGAGTCACTGCTTGTTCTTGTCTTTTTCCCAGCACAAACACTAAGACGTGGATCATAGCAGCTTCTTACAAACTTGTGTAAGTATACAGAGAGCTACATATGAGACACATGCAGTTTCAGGTTTTTAAATGACAGAAAGTCTATTAAGTACTTCAAACATAAAGAAAAGGAGCAATCAGCACTAAGAAGTGTTTTATTCTCAAGCTGCCATGGCAGCAGAGGATTAATTCTATAGCTTGCACCCATGCAGTTGGATGACTATTAGGTTGACCTACAAAATAAAGGACCATACATGTACTTAATATTCTGTTCTATTAAGTAGGATCTCAGAATGTGGTTATTGACATTCATCCATTCAGCTGCAGGAGTAAACGCTTAAGAAAGGAATTTATTAGCTTTAGTAATGCAACACAAGCTCCATTCAGGGCAGAAGCTGAGTGCCTGCTCTAATTCCTCCCTCCACTACTGAAATCAGTCTGAGACTTCACCTTAAACCAACTGACACTTCAGAAGAAAGGCAAGAGGAGATCAATTTGCCTGGTACTATGATGTCTAATTAAAACACCGTATGTGCTGGGAGACTTGTCACTGTTTGTTAAACCATTGAAGGAGCTAGTGGTATTAACTCCTTTTTACAGAAAAATCCTGCTTCGGTAGAAGCCCATTAAAATGTTCTTCACAAAAAAATCCTTTCAACTTCTATATGGGCACAATGTTCTCTAAATTTAAATACACCTGCTAATAAGCCTCCTTACAGTTTGCAATACACATATGGATTTCCCAATATAGTTCTTAATTTATTTTATTTTGTACAGCTGGTGCATCTAATCTCAGTGTGATTTTATTCCCTTCACACATTTCTAGCACAGGTTTTGAGATTCTTTGTCATTCTAGTTTTCTATATAAGAAATAAGAAAGGAATTTCATTTCCAAAGTGATGTAAACAAATCTATTGCAAACAGGAGGTATATGAAATCTGATGCTGGGTTTTCTTGAAATTTGTAGTCCAAATGAGGAGAACCAAGAATTTTTAATGTTTTGTACTGATAGTCTGAACTATATAGATCTATGGTAATTTGCTCAACTTTGGAGTGCAAGTTGATTTCAAAAGAAATACAGAAGTCTAAAAATGCCATTCACAAAACCCCAAACCAAAATTTTTCTAAATTGAAAATCATCATATTTTACTTGAACTCTGAATTCAGGACTGAAGTTAGTATGTGAGTTCAGTCTTCCACCACACTCACGTATGTTAAATTCTAAAAAAAAAAAAAAAAAAAGACATAATTTTATTTGGCAGATTTTTTTTAATCAATTAAGATGTGAAAACTTATGAGAATTATTTCCCTATAAAGATATTTATACTAATAAATACAGGTTTCTGCCTCATAGTTCCATAATGATGTAACCTATAGCTCAGAACAGTGGGATGCATGTGTCCTGACTACTCTTTAGACATTTTTGAAAGTTAGTTCAGTAACAACACCCTAGGCACAAGGGATGCAGGTTATCTATGCCTAAATATGTGTGCCTACTGCCATTTGACCAATATTGGCACAATATCCATTGAATGATCCCTTGTTGTGAATATAAAAGAGAATAGAAATATAATAATATAATATTAATATTATATTATATCTTATATATTATAATAATATAATATACATGAATGCAAAAGTCTTTTTGATTATCCTACATTAAGATCAGAAAATTCTCACCCTAAGTTTTACTATAAAGTTGATGTATTTTTAAGCAAAGGAATTATTCCTTTACTTGTTTATAAAATTTTATTATTTTCCAAATAATTTAACTAATTACAGCTACTCTGCTCGTTTTGTTAGTGCTGTTTGAATCATGAAAAAATATTTCCAGGAAGTTTTCTGAGTTACTTACTTTGGTACTGACTGCTTTTTTTTTCCTCTTTTTTTTTTTTCATTTAAAATGACAGATTGAAGTGAAAGCTTGCTTTGGCAGCAGACAGTAGGTATCTTAGCAGTAAATAAATAAAAGTCACAAGTAAGTGAAAAACTCAGCACTAAAGATTTTGTAGAACTTTTTTTTTTTAATAAAATTGTACAGGCAGGTTTACATTCTCAGGTTTCACTTTACCAAGATAACTCACCTTTTAAGCCTATCTATCATCTCATGAGACAGTAGGCTAGAAAGTAGTTACAAGGTTCAGTTTGTAACTAAAATTAGTCTTATTATTACTATATAAGCTATGAAAGTATATTATTACTATATAAAGTATATAATTACTATATAAGCTATGAAGTACCTTAACTAGGTATTTTCATTCATTATAAAATAGTTATAGAAATATCTAGTTAGAAAGAAAAACAAGTAAAAAGTTACTCAATCTAATTTCCTGCTTTCATCATATTTGATCTTACTGGAACAATTGTTTACTGGTGGTTCATTTTAGGGAAATATTATTTTGGAAATACCTGTAATCCAATGTGTAATGCTAGGCCATATGATGCAAGAAGTTAAAAGTCATTTGAACATAATCTTACAGAATATCATATTAAAAAAAAGCTTTCTCTATTGTTTAGCTTCCTGACATGAATTTTATTCAGTTATTTTTATGATTTCATTAATCTCATTTTGTGTAACTTTCTAAATTGACACCAATCAAAAATAAAATTAAATTAAACAATTAATAAAAGCAATCCTTAGTCCTTCTCAGTAAATCATTATATAAACAAGCAATTTTTCTGTAGATAGTATTCCACTGTTGAATAATCAGTATTTCTTTCTTGGTTGCTTATACCAATTTTACCATTGATTTGCTACAATTCAATAAAAGACAAGTCTTCTCCTATGTTTAATTTTATTCATATATTTCATTTTACAGCAATAATAGAATACATATTTGAAAGGGATAGTAACTTACAGGAGTAAAAGTGTTACATTACCTCAAAAAGATTTAAAAGTTGATCTTTCTGTGTACCTTACACGTAAGGTTACGCCTAGCTCTAATAAAGCTCTAAACTCTTACTACATTCTGTTAAGCCTTTTGTCTTGTGTTTCTGCAGTTACCAACTGATTATTATTTGAAGTGATAACTAAGTATGATCTATTTATTTAGCACATGGCCAAGAAAACCAATGAAGAGATGGAAATCATTGCAAATCAACCCCCAGTGACAAAAGATATATCGTCCAGTTCTGTTTGGGAGAGTTTCATACACCCTCAAATTATGGGAAGGGAAGCCACATAAATCCAGGTGATGCTGATTTGGAGACAAACTTTTTTAAAAAAATCACCCTTTGTGTATAGTGATGACTTCGCCACAACTGTGCTGTCTCCTGAGGATGCTTCTGGAACTGCCAGCATCATTTCCTGCCAAGTTGGGTCCTGTGTTATTAACTTGACACATTATAGAATGATAATTTCAAGCCTTGTGTGCCTGAATTTTATCTTTCAAGATATTGCTTCAGGTCTATTGTTTCTAGCCTCCCAACAGGTGCTGTCATTTTTCAATAGTTAGCTGTAAAGATGCACCCTCTGCCTCTACATAATACAGCATAGCTCTTAGTTTCATTAAAGAAATCTGTACTAGCTACAAGGAAAATGAGAGTCCACCCTGATGACATTTTTATTTGATAGCATATAATAGAGAATTGTACAAATGAAAGCCAATTCTGGATTAAAGGCATGAGATTACATTAGGGCTTTGCTGAAAAATAATTTTATTACTGAATTTAAATACATTAATATTAATATATTAATATATTTAAATATATATAAATATATTCCACTGTAAACAGATTTATAATTCAAGTCTTGGTTCATTTCTCTGCACCAAGGAAAGGCCTATATTATAATATACTGCTGTATAATGCAACTACATTTACCTAAACTGGTAGAAAGCAAAGTGCTTCCATTTAAAAATATGGCACAAATAAACACTGCAAATTGAAAAATATTGCATCACAGCACATTCTGAGATCATTTATTTTTGATGTGTTCATGTAATTTGTAGTAATTCATAATTTACTAGAAAATGTAGCTATGAAGGGTTTGTAAATATTGTAAATCCTGAGTAATGTGATTTCACAGTGACACTTTCCCATGAGATATGCTACTTTTAGAGAGTAATGTCTCTCTTTTATAGCTAGACATTTGTTTTCAAAAGCTGTTGATTCACTTTACATAAGTTTCTGAAAGTAAAAGTTTCAGCTTTGAAGGCTGAAATTATATGATAGCAGTTTTACTACAGTTTAATGACAATTGATTTCTTGATATTTTTAGCCATCCATAGATGAGCAACTACTGTTATACAAAAGTATGAATGGACTCAAAAAGAGATCATAAGACATTTGCCTGTCACTGACTATTAAAAAACCTATATGGATTCAACCTCCAGGTGAGATTTTAAAAAAGAGAGATTATTCTATGCCTATCTTACTTTGGGGGTTAATGTTTAGTAAGGTGATCCCTCTATCGGCTGCAGCTTAGTCTATGAGGAGGTATATTATACTCCTGAAATTATTCAATCAGGGAAAAATGTTTGCTTTTTGCAAAATATCTGCTTTTGGTCATGATAGGAAGCTCCATCTTAGCATAGCTGGTTAGACCTCATACTACACTTATTTTGTTCTTATGAATTCTTCATTGATTTCTCCGATGTCATCCCTGGGCAGTTTTTGTTTGTTTTAATGTATACGCCTGTAAAAAGTTCACTTCATCTACCTGGAATATTTTAAAAGACTTAAAAGTTCTTGAAAATCCACTGTAGTAAAGCTGCTGGACTTGGAAGTCCCTGCTGTGAGCACACCACACCACATGCTACATCTGGGCTTTCTCTCAAAGAGAAATAGATGTTCCATGCAGTGAGGGCAATCAGTGGACAAATCAGGGTCGGGGAACAAAATCAGAAAGCTAAATTGTTAGACAAAATGTATGAACTACTGTCCATCTCTCACTGCAATATGTACATCTTTAGTCACTATTGAGATGCTTTACACCACATTTTGTATTTATTAAAACTTATTTTTAACTGCTCTCCAGAAATATTATTGAAATCACAATTGCAATCCTAAACCAGATTTGGGAATTCATCTCTGAGGTGTCTATCGCTATATTTGATGAGCATAAAAGCTGTCATCCCTGCATGTACTTATTTTGTTTTCAAGTCTACTTTTATGCCTCTATCTAAAAAGGAAGGAAATTTTGCCCACCTGCCTTGATTTTTATTAGTTATATGTATACATATGCTACATGCATACCAATGAAAATTAGAATAATTGTACATTATTTGTTAAAGTGTATGTTGCTGAGACTAAAATAGACAATAATAGGAGGTAAGAGGTATTAAAATCTGTTCCCTAGTGGGCTTGCTGTGGGTACCAGAAGTAGAATACTCGGAATAAATTTTACTATTTCTTGTATCACAAAGTCTTAAAAAAAAGAAAAAGAAAGAAAAGAAAAAATATAAATATCCTCCGTGCTTGTTCTGAAGGGCATTTCTCAAATAAATGACAGTGTAATACACTGCACATAAATCAGAGAAGAGAACACCAGTTGTCAAAATGAGATATTAACTTCTCTGTTAGAGATAAGCAAAATAACTCTTAAATGAGACAATTACCATTGTTAGCTGTCAGAGTTCAGCTACTCTGCTTGCAAAGCTTGTTTGTTTTTATATTCAAAAATCTACAGTTTAATTACAAACAATAAAGGAGTTTATTTACAGACAAATACTTTAGTTAGAGAACGAACTATGATATGCTGAGATAGTCAGTAGATACTGATAAAATGAATTGGTCAAAAAAGAGACTAGATACTGATAAAATGAATTGGTCAAAAAAGAGACTATGAGGTTATAATATGAAATCATATGCAAGCAAAAAAAAGTTGCTGTAAGTTACTTTCCAAAGAGCTACAACTTTATTTTAGCAAATATTAACAAATATTCCCAAATGATGGACAACAATCCCTTTTCCACTTAAGAGAAAAAAAATCTTTCACAGGTATAGCATACCATAGGTTATATGACACTTGTTATTCCTTAATGATTCTTTTCTTTTCATCAATATACTGAATAATTTTGTCAAAAAAGAGATTTTTCCATTATTTCTTGAAAATACAATAAAAACTCCCACTTACAGGATACATTACTTTACCAGTGGGATTGCATGAATTGTAACCTTTTTACATTTTTCAGAATTGGAGGATGTAAAAAGACAAGGCTTTACAGCCTGAGATAAAAGCTGCATATCCACTTAAAAACTGAAAGACTCAAACTTCAAAAGGGAACATGGGCTATCTGTCATATTACAAATACAGTATTAGTCATGTAGTGAAAGAGTTCTACTTGTGGTTGCCAGTGGGATTTCATAGAATAAGAGGAGTAAATGGATTCATGTCATTTTGGTGTTTTTATCTGAAGTTCTGCCTTTAAAATTAAATTTCTAAAGACAGATACCAACAGTAGTTAACTAATTTACAGTTATGTAGTAATGCTGAAAATAATGCATGTAGGATGTTCTCCCTTATCTTTATTTTTGTTTTGTTTTTCCTTCAAGGAAAGCCAGACAGTCTGGTTTGCTTTCTTGTTGTATAGAGGGATCTTCAACATAATCAAGATTGAAAAAAAAAACCCACTATTTTTTAAATTTTCAGGTCATTCAGAAAAGCAAAACCTTTCAACCTTTTTTACTTTTCATCTTAGAAATTAGTCACTAATTAAGCCTCCTGGCAACTGAATGGAGTTCTTTTTTTTGTCTCTATAGATTTCGTGGAGTTGCACAACTCAAGGAAACTGATATGCTGAAGCTGGTCTTACATAAGCAAACTTCATGTATCCTCACATTAGCTAACCTAAAACTCTAGAGAACCTTGATCTGTGTTGCTGACTGTGTTGCTGACAAATCTGACTGTGAAATTAGTTTCCTTCTGAACAGCCTTGTGCAGTGCTCCCCAGATTTTCATTCCTATGTTAAAAGGAAAGTTAAAAGACAAAAATGTAAAGACAATATATTAAGGGGAGATTCACAAGTATGATAGGTAGGTTCACTATCTCTCCTTCACAGAATCATACAGAATCCTTCCTTTGATATTAGACAGGAGACTTCCTTGAAAATCTTCGGAAGTCAAGGGCCAATTTTTATTTTTCTTCCTTTCTCTTTCTTTCCTTTTTAAAATTATAGAATTATAGAAACATAGAATGCTTAAGGTTGGAAAGGGCCTCAAATCTAGTCCAACACCCCCTGCTCATGCAGGGTCACCTAGAGCACATGGCACAGGGCTGCATCCAAGCGGGTTTTAAAGATTTCCAAAAAAGGAGACTCCACAACCTCTCTGGGCAGCCTGTTCCAGTGCTCTGTCACCCTCACAGCCAGGAAATGCTTCCTTAAGTTCCTGTGGAACTTTTGGTGCCTCAGCTTGCAGCCATTTCCTCCAGCCCTATCACTGTCCACTACTGAAAAGAGGCCAACCTCATCCTCCTCACTGCCTCCCTTGAGGTATTTATAGACACTAATCAGATCCCCTCTCAGCC
>JAUBOD010000129.1:0-29033 GCA_032353885.1 Nothura maculosa
CACCTACATGAAAGAGCAACATGGGATAATAATCATTGCTATGGACTAACCGAGGGAGCCTCTTTGTGACATCCCTTGTTCGAGCCCCCGGCAAGCAGCAGACCTCCCTGGATAAGGGGTCGGGTCTGCAGATGGTTGCCTCCGTTCCCTGCAGCAGCGAGTCACCTACAACAATCACTCGCCGCTTCTTCCAAGCGCTTCTCTTTTCCTTAGGAGGAGCAGCCTGAGGGCGCGGAGCTGACGCTCTCTCTGTACACTGCCCCCTCGATGAATCTTGATTGGTGTCCCCATCTAACTGTTCCCCCAGGTCCAAGGCCTCATATCTATTAGATATGGTCACTGGTGGGGGTGGACCATATCTTAGTATTTGTAAAATCTTAGTATTAGTAAAATTATATCCTAGTATTATAAAATATCTTAGTATAAAAATATCTTAGTATTAGTAAAATTACTAATATCTATATTAGTAATTTTAGAACTGTAAAGGTTTACCCTAATTTAAGGCACGAAGGTAAGTGACAAACAAGACTGGGAATTTTTTTCAGATGGCCATCACTTTGACATCCTTTGCTACTGCCCCTTTATCATTGGAATTGCTCTTAATACAGCTATGTGCAATATACTTATCAATGACATGGATAAAAAGACACCCCCAACATGTTGGTTGAAAATAGGGTGGAGTGGCTAATATGCTGAGGGCTGGGTTGTCTTTCAGAGAGACCTAGGCACGCTCAATAGTTGGGCAGAGAGCACCTTCCTGAAGTTCAAAAAAGGCAAGTTCAGAGTTCTGCTTGACGGAGGAATAAACACATGCACCAGAACAAGCTGGGAGTTGACCTGCTGGAGAACAACAGCGGAGAAGAACCTGGGAATCTTGGTGAACGACAAATTAAGTGTGAGCTGGCAGTGTGCCTTTGTGGATAGGGAGAGTGAGAATTTCTTGGATGAGACTGCCTTAGGGATAGTATTGCCAGCAGGTCAAGCAAGGTGAACATCTGCCAAGGTGATAGGAGTTCTGATGAGGCTGTACTTGAAGTCCTATGTCCAGTTCTGGGCCCGCAGGACAAGTGATACTTGGCTGGATGATACTACTGGAAAGAAGACTGGAGGGAACCTCAGCCACTCAGTGATTCTATCTATGTCTGGTACTCAAAAAATATCTTGCAAATGACTTTGTAGGCTGGATAAGCTTTCCAGTAGTATTACTGGAGACCTTATTTCTATCTAAATACTGAAACAAAAATAGTCCTAATCACTCCAGTAGATTAGGATTTATCCAGTTATCCAATTAGATAACTGTAATTTTGGGAAAAACAAGATTATTTCTATAATTTTCAGGGGCACATGGCACTGTAAAATATTATTGCTTTCAAATGATAATTTAAACAGAGTCAAAAGGGAAAAAAAGTATTTTTAATAAAAAATCTTTCTTCAAATAAAGGATTTAATTTAATAAATTGAAAGAACTTTAGAAAAAATCTATCTAGATTTTCCATTTTTGGTAATACTTAATGAAGTACATTTATAAAGTGTAGAGGAGAAAGGAAAATATAACAAAGTTGAATTAGATTACTTCAAGGCAGATTTTTAAATGAAAGTTGAAAATTATTTTCAAAAAGGAACTCTTACGTACTGATTCTATACGATATGTGCAATAACTAACATAATTTTATAGTTTTCTTTCTGCTTTCAGAACATGAAAACTCAGATGATCTGTGGCTTCATGATAGTAATATTGCAATAGAAATGAAAAATATTAGCTGCTTAGACAATTCACTTGCAATAGATTTTCCAAATCCTATAGTTAATGTGCTGGACCTTCAGAAAATAGCAGTAATAACCTGCTTGCCTCAACTTGTATATCAGCCTCCATATATCATTCTACGGTAAAACAAACAAAACAGAAAATCAGTCATCACAGCATGAGATAAACTACATTTGATAGTGTGCTGATATTTTGAGAAATACTTTCAAACAACAAGAGGTCTTGGTTTAATTTGTACATAGGAGGGGAATATCTACTGTAAAACACTTTCAAAAAGTAAAAAAAAAACACAGTTAATTTCAGAATCTAAGGATAACATTTTTTTCAAAAGAAAATTGATAAAAGAATATTTTATTTAAAAGTCTTTAAATACAAATGCTGGTCCTGTGTAGCCTAAACAAAATTTCATCATCTGTAGAGCAAGTTTTAGAATGATATAGTGTATAAATTTATTGAATTGCATTTATTTCTATGCATATTTCACCTTTTATTTCCTCAGAAAACTGTACTGCTTATAAAATGTGCTTGAATGGATATTTTCCTACATGCATTGGTCTTTCTTCTGGAGGGTGATGTTTCTTTGAATTGTCAATACTGGCATGGAGGACTATGGACCTATGTTAGACATACAACATCAGTATATCTAAACTCCTTTTTGGATATTCTCAGGTAGCTCATGATAGGGATTAATACTTTAATCAATATGAAATTGTTTGTTATATTTGTTTTGTACTCATTTGTAAGACCTAACATCATCTGCAGAGTCACATTTCATGGTGACTGAGAACACTTGGTCTCTTAGGGGGGAAAAAAAAATCCTAGTGAATAAAAAGACTCCATAGAAAGACTGAAAGAGGCTGCTGATTGCACTAGTCGGACTCCCAAAGCACCCTTAAAGCTACTAGAACTATTTCTTCTTCTCACCTCTGCTAACCGTGCATAGTACTGCACATAGACATTTTTGACAAAAATGGATTTGGTGCCTGATTCTAATAGAAATTTGTTCAGTGAATAGTTTCACACACTGATATTGCTACCATATACTCTGCTGGTAGGTGGTGCCCCACCAACTCTGGTCAATGACTCCTCACTAGGTCTTCCTCAGTGCACAGCACTTCACCAACAGAGGTGGGGTGTTGGTGCCATCACTGTGTGGCCAGGTTTCAGAAATGTCTTTCTGATAACAACTCCTGTGTGCAAGTAACTAATAAGTATATATAAACAATATTATAAATTGCAACATTCCTGGAAACAAAATTTATCAGAAGAAAATATCATGTCTTCCTCATAGTCTTAAATTTGAAAATCATGAAAATGTTCACTGCCAGGGCTTGTCTCATGCTCAATCCATGGATTTGCTCTCCATCTCCCACCTTGTTGATCCTACTCACAGCAGGTCTGAAACTTCTCATTGCTGAAAACTCTCACTCTGACAGAACTGGTGTGTAGGATTGAATGCAGCACTTGTGAGCTAAGCCTTTGCATTTACCAAACATTATCATTGCCATCTGTTCTATCTATAAAAGATAATTGTTTCACCTTGTTTTTCATTCCATATGATACAACATATTTTGAATCTCAAATGACTATGCATTTGGTTCTTCATATTATGTATATCCAATAGTATTTCCATGATCACCAGTGTTTTTACATGATCATAAGTTAACTACCACTGCTAACTCATATGATAAGGCATATAAAACAGCTACACATTTTATACTATGTCAAAAGTAATCTAGAATATATTTTTAAGTCATAACTGCTTTTCAAACCATTCTGAAATTATTTATAATGAGCTGAAGTTTGCCCTGAGTCAGCTATATGGATGTATTATGAGGAACATGTGCTTGGACTGACACAGGTTTTTTTAATTATATTAACTTTTAAGCATAGATATAAGGATGACTGTACTCAAGGAACTAATCACCTGCCAAGCAGAATAAGATATTTCTACATTTGTTCAAATTGATAAAGGTTTTCTTAAAAGTGACTTCTAAGGGAGAGTTCTAAAGGAGAGTTAGTCCTTCTAAAGGACTAACAAAAAGCAGTTCTTACCAATAGAATATTTTGATTCTTTTACTTCTACAGCATAAACATGGTTCAGTTTTATTTATTCAGTATTTATTGTTTTGAGTGTCAATCAAAGAAACATATTTGGCATAAGATTTTTTAATTAGGCTTAAAGGAGCATACTTTATTTTAATATGAATATTAATACATACGTTTGTGTGTGCACTGATGGTCAGACAGGTCTACAACAAATACACATCTATACTGAAAAAAGGAAAAGGAAGATTCAAAAGAGATGCCTTGTCTTTTTTAGCTGAATGAATCCATGGTAACAAAAAATATTCTACTTACATGTCATTTATTCCTAGATCAGCTTTGGTGTGCTGCTGTTACATAACCTATAGTGACAAAAATATGCTTTAAAAAAGGATAAAAATAAGCAATTTCAACAGTATCTCCTTGATCTATTGTTTCATATTGCTACAAGACATTCCACCTCCTAAACCTCTGTATCATTTTTGAAAAAGACTAGAAAATATTTTTAAACTCTACTTTTATAGATTTATTTGAAGATTTAAGTTCATAGATGCAGAAGATTTTGATGACAACTTAATTCTTTATTTGCTCTCTACTAAAATGTAGAGTGGAAGAGCTGGGTAGCATTTAAGGTAGAAATGTACAGAATATGTAGAACAATACTGAAAACAAGAGTTTGAGATTTCAGTGGATCATCAGAAAGTTATCTTAAAGAACAGCATTATGTTCACAGATATAAAAAATGACATGATGACAAGTAGACAAGTCAGACAATGGAAGACTATAAAACCAGGATATGAATAATCCAAAATAGTATCTGCATCCCACAGGATAATATCCAGACTATGTATGTACATATGTTTTGGTATCTGTATCTCTTTACTGTCTACTATAGTAGTAAAGCTCCTTTCTCTAATATATGTATATTAGTACATACATATGTACTAAGGAAAAAGTGATAAGAAAGATCCAGTACTATAAACGCAGAGATAAACATAAAATCCTTACTAGCTAACATCAATAAGTGATATAAAAACGGTATATTAAAACTGAAGAGAGTTCCTTTGTGATACAAAGTTTCAATAATAATTTAAATGTACAAAACTCATCTATTTTTATGGCTGTAGATTTGTTATGCTAAAAGGAAGTACAAGTGGTTTTATTAAGACTTACTCTTGCATGAGAGTAACAATAACTAATTTGAGCTATTAACAATTAATAGAGGAAGCTAAATTACAGATGAGCAGTAATTAAGTTACTATTATGCCTTTGACTCTAGCAGCTCAAGCATAATATCAGTTTGAATGCATACTTTGATTCCACTGAAGAATCACTATTTAGTGGCATGCTCGATGGAAAAAGTAAGTAGAAGTCTTACTTTTGGGCGTCTGACTCTTATTTATTGCAGAGATTTTTTTTTATCTTTAGTCTTGGACTAAATTATTTGTATATGTATAAAATTATATGTATATGTTTATGTAAATAAACATATGTATAAAATATGTATATTGCCAAGAATAGCTTGTGTTTCAGAGTTGCATATGAAAATATAACCCTGTAGTCTTAAAAGACTCACAAAGGATAATTCCCTTAAAAAGATGCTACACACATGCTAAAATTCACAAACCTTGGAGAACTAGTATTGTAAATTTAAGTGAATCATTCTCCTCAATACAGTATTCTCTATAGATATGTAGGAGAGAGTGCATATATTGTGATAGAAGATGAGTATGTGACATAGCTACAAAAAATCAAAAGAATTATCACCGTAGAAATTAACACTTGTCTTGTGGGCAAGGGGCTGCGCACAGCAATAGATCAGAGCTGCTGAAGGCTTCATATTTCACTATGGGAATAGAAAGAAGCAGAAAGAGAAGACATACAAGCAGTTTTTTAACTAGAACTTCTGGGAGAGGAGCAACAGCCCTACAACTAGACACATACCAAAAAAGTGACTTCTGTAAGGATGTGCTCACTGCAGAGTAAACTTTCACTAAATCTTGTTTGCCTGCAGTGGTCTTAGATCAGTTTCCTACATTAAGTAATACTAATATTACCTATTGAATATTTGTAATAAAAACCCTTCTAGGTCTTTTACAGGCCCTTATCAAATTACAGCACGTCTGAGTAGTCATTCTTTTTTTTTCCCTTTCTTCTTCCTTGTAAAACTAAAGATAAATTGCTATTTGAACTACTTGTTAGGATGGGAAATAAGAATTAGATGAACATATATTTTGTATTAAAAAAAACAGTTAAATCATCTCATAAATATTTACTTAAAAAGGAAAAGTAAAGCATCTTTACAATTCTCCCAAAGAGAGTATTCTAACAGCTCGTTCTCTCTTTACAAGGAGGGAGCATTCAGGAGTCATTTTTAAAACAATTTTAAGATTCACAATTCGTATCTCTTATGGTTTAGTTATTTTTTACAATCATCATTTAAGGATATCTACATTTTTAAATGTTTGAATCTTTTTTCTCTAAATCTTTTGAATTTTGTATTTTTTTTCTCACAGTAACAAAAATCTTTTTTATACTATCTTTGTTCTAATTTTCACTCATTTTGTTTTCCAGAATACTAGGTAACACTGAATTTGTCACTATTAGGAATCTGATTTTATGGAAGATCTTTCTAGGTGTTTCCTGGTCTTGATTAGGAAAACTGCTCTTTCTAGGTTTATTTTCCTCCTTAATGAAAGATAATGCACCAGCAATTTTTGTTATGTTTTTCTTCCAGTTTCTTTTCACTCTGTTTCACAGAATCACATCCTTACATAATATTTCTATAACATGACTAGTCCACTACTCTGTCTTGACCCTGGTAATATATAAAATAGAGATTTTCTTCAAGTTATCAAGCAACCAATTCACCAGTTTTTCACTAGAATCCATACAACTATTCAGGAACTTCTGGCATCTATTCCTATCAAGCTAATGTTTTTGATTGGGCTGAGAAGTAAGGCTTGATATCAGGATTTCAAATATACTAAGCCACTACTTTATGAGATTTGGGATTTGGGATTTTCTTGCTACAAAGCTCACTGCATTTCATGGTAATATGAAAATTTTTGTTTGCTGATAACCATACCTGAAATTATTTCAGTTTGCAAGTCCTAATAGCGAAAATTATAAATGTAGTTTAGAACATTTAGACTGAAAACCTGTAACTTCTATTAACTAGTGTCATTTAGTGTCATTTAGCTTAGTATAAGAAGCCTACAATGAATAGATTCCCTGCCACTTGTCTCATTATTTGTGGTCAGATAGGTCTGATAGTTCTGCCTCTCCAAGACTTAAGCCACTATTTCAAGTAGCTTGACTTTGGGTTATTCTAAACTGAAACATTTGTTTACTTGTTTTTTTTCTGACAGTTTTGCAATTTCTTTCTCCTCTTTCCAACTCCTTACACTGGAAAATAATTTTGGAATTATGTTAGTAATTATCTTTTTTTTTTTTTTCAGATATAACAAATGATAGTTAATTATTTTCCTCAGAAATGAAGCGAACTATTAATGAACTATAAATGAACTAGTTAAATGAAGTATTTTTCCCCATCAATATTATATGTAGCTCCAGTGAAAGTTTGTTCCTCACTCTCTGTGCAATAGGTCTAGAATTGTGCAATTGCTACAAACTAATTTAATTTGCCAAGATTTGTGATAAGAGTGAGCCCATGAACTATTGTATAAAGATCTGGATTGGAAATTATGCAAAAGTGTGCCTGACTCACAGGCAAAGCTTATCAAGAAAATGCCTAGGATTCAAATTAAGAGGTAAATTCATCTTGATATGCTTAATAAATCAAGCCAATCAGCGTAAAGGTTATTTTTACCCACCAATGTTGATATATTCTCACAAATTACATGTTCTCTCTGCAAATACCTAAAAAACCCTGCAGTAAAAAACTGTTAAAATCTTATTCAAAGAAATGTTTGGTGGATCATCTAGGTTAATAAATATATTCAGAACTGTGAATACTGCAGAATTAATGATGTTGGGAGTTTTTGTGAGTTTGACTCCAAATAAAAGGTTTCTCTTTTTGTTTTTTGTTGGGACAAAATTAACCTTATGTTAGTGATAGGAAGTTATTATTCAGATTTTAAAAGTGATTTTATGTTCTTTATGGATGTCAGAGAGGATTTGCTAGGTTAAGAGATTTCTAAAGTTGGTGTAGTATATAAAAGCATTTCCAGATAACAAAATGTAATGGTTTTTGGTTTCCAATTCTTTGAAAGAAATCAAAAAGGTAAAAAAAAATCCCTCACTGTCTTTGTCAGCAGTATATGATATTATCTCTGACAGAAATATTATACTAGCAATTTGCTGCAAATGTCTGCCTGGAGTGACAGACCACTTCTATGGAATCAAAGAAAAGAAAACCTAGGAAACCTAGGAAAACAGTTTTTCTCCTTTAGTCCACATCCCCCATCATCACTCTACACATTCAAATATGAATTAAGGCTCAAGGTATATCCGAGATATTTGCTGGCATTTGTGTTCATTCCTGGATGGCTCAATCTTCCAGGGATGCTAAAACTTAAGCACTACGGAGAGAGAGAGAGAGAGAGAGAGAGAGAGAGAGAGAGAGAGAGAGAAAAGAAAGCAATTGTGCTTTTGTGATTCCAGGGCTCTTTTTTCAACTGTCTAACTCAATAGGTTGTTATTAGGAGTACAGATATGCAATTGAAAGCTAATCAAAAGGCTGGAAATCCATCATCTCTGATACTGGTACTGCATTTATCCAGTGTTGCTTACACTTTATCTATAGTTGTTTCTGATTTGCTTCGAGTTTGCTGGCTAATAATAACACATACTAATAAACTGTAAGTATTGTGTATTCACCTTTAAATCACCTAGGATTTCACAGATATCTGTTTTATTTCCCTCAGACATGTTATTCAAGTAAATAAGCTGCATTACATAGTTTATCCTCCAATAAAATTTCCCTCAGTAGAGAATTCTATATATTCATTATATGTGAAATGTATTTAAGATGGCATTTGGGTAAATGCAGAGCCAAAGAACAGTACCTCCTCTTAAGGAAAAGTACATACTCTTTGAGTAAAACTTTGATGGATAGATCCAATTCCTTTCTGAGAGCAGCAGTAAAAAAAGAACTACTTTTAGGGAAAGATTTGTCTAAAAGTTTCACTCATTTTCCTTAGCAGGTTTCTTTGATGCAGAAAGTTTTTAAGTACCAAGCCATTTAACAGGTAACACCTCGAGGTGTAAGAGACTAGTGTGGATTTTGTTTATGTGAAAGACTGTTGTGGACTGTGTTCTGTCTCGACATTGTTGCCATATAGTTTACAAATTCCTAATCTCCTATCTCCAGGAGGATTCATACAATGATCAACTTCTTGGCCTTGTCATCTTGTGGAAAGAATGGGATATCAGCTTAAGGTTTGTTAAGGTTTGTTATCTCTGGACAATTTACCACTTCATGGATTAGTCCAAGACCCCAACAATGCTCAGCAGAGCCTGACAGGCAGCACTGGCAGTTGCAGGGGGGAAGAGGAGCACCAAAGCAAAAAACATCAAGAAAGTGGGCAGATTCTTCGAGATGTGGGACAATAAAAGGACTACATTTTACCCCCCAAAGAGGGTGATGCATGAAAAGAGAGAGGCTTCTTGTCCTTCTTCTCAACTCTCTTCCAAGAAAATCATCACCTGCACTGAGGCAGAGACGACGAAACGTAACTCGACTGGTGGTGGTGATAACTAATCTTGCTTCATCTCTCCTGCTTGTATGCTTATTTTTCTTCCTCTTCTTTTTGTTTTTCTTTTCTTCTCCTTCTTCTCTATGTCCTATCACTATTATGAAAATAGAGCTTATAAGGTTGTATGGCATTTGACCTCGTTTGTGTCTTAATCTTGTTTTTGGGATCATATCGAAATCTTCCCAGACAGTGGATCAGGACACGAGGTTATTTTCCATTCATAGCCGCCCATCCTACAGTAGCTGCCCATCTTAGACCATATTTCTAATGAAATTGCTAAGAATTTCCCAGGAATTAAAACTTACATAGAAGTTTTCTCTTAGCATACTTTATTCTAACTATATCCAACTTTTAATGGAAACATGGAAAAATAAGAATAATAATAGGGCCAAATTTTCTACTAATTATTCACTTTCATAGGCAAACCTACCTTTGAGATTCTTGAACGTGTTTTAGCAACAACAGACCTGTTCTAACAGACACAGTAGTTATGCATTTGCAGTAGTATATGAGTAAAACTGCAGGAGATATATTCATAGCCACTTAAAACGCTGTCTTTTTATCACCCCAAAAGACTGTTCTTTCCAGAATTCAGTGAACTGCTGTGCCCACATTAAATAGTGCTCATTATCTATGCTTCTAAAAGACAGAAAAATATACATGGATACAGTTAAAAAGAATAATGATCTATCCATATATTAAGTGTCCTGACCTGCGAGTGACCAGAGAGTATTTTTTTTCAATTATAATCAAGTCTTCAAAATAGATTTCCAAATGTTTTTCAAAGTAGGAAAGATGCCACTATCAACTTGAAAATCAACAAGAAAGACGGTAATAGAAAAATCCTGATTCTATTCAGGTAGCATCCATTTAGTCATTTAATTGAAATAAACTCATGTTGGAACCTCTAAGCTGAGAGAATATCCTTTCTAGAATGCTACTGCATTCACTTAAAACAACTCCTCATTTTACCCGTCCCTGCAGAACTATGTCTCACCAATTTCTCATCTATCATTGTATCTATCATTCTCATCTATCACTGAAAGGGTGCAAAGTCAATGCTAGTTCTTGAACTGCTTTACAATAGCTAGAGGTTAACTGTTTACATGTAGTTTGCAGTGTGTTTTTGACCTGACCTGAACGCCACCTTGTGTCACATACTCTAGGTGTGCCTGCTTGAGCAGAAAGGTTGGACTAGATGATCTCTAGAGGTCCCTTCCAACCTTGAAGATTCCGTGATTCTGTGTGATTCTGTGACCGAGCTAGACAGAATCACACTACAGACAATGAGTTTGAAATATCATTTAACTTTAAGTCAGGATGAGCAAGAGAAAGCATCAAGTGACTCATTATAAATATTTTGTAATTACAATCTATTTTAATTGATTTTTCGCCCAAGAATATTGTATGCAAACTACTGTACAGTTCTAAAACTATTATATCAGTTGTAAAATGTTGCTAAGAATGGGTAGAAAATAGGTTATCAATATCACTCTATACTAGAACAAAGTGAAACTTCCAGAAGCCACATATAAATATGTTAATAAATTAAGGGGAAGGAATTCATTATGATTTGTATATCAGAAAAAAAAAATTAACATAAAATAATTAAAAACAATCCTGCTAAGTTGTTGTGTTGATTCTCAGACCTCAAACCTATTCTCAGCCTCTAATCTTTCCAAAAAGTAATGGAAGGAAAGAGTCTTTGTTCTCAGGCACCCTGCTTCCTGGATAAAATAACTGTGAATATAAGGAAGATTTTTTTTGACTGTTAAAATCATAAAAAATATATATTTTATAAGAAAATATAGCCAGAATTTTGCACCTGAAAGAAAGGTCAGTTATTCTGAATTGAGTTAGAGTTTAACATAGTAGATAAGACGGTTTGCTGTCTTCTCAGATTTGCTAGAGGAGCAGAAAAAGTAAAGGGAATTGAACTTTTACTGTATCTCTGATTTGTTCTTTGACACTCTGGTAACTGTAAATTCAGTTTCAATGGAAATATTCCTATGTGGTGAAAGTAATGAAATCCTTTGAGTTACCATTACCCTTGAGACACCTGAACTGCCTGTGGTTCAATAGTTGCAGATGTCATTTATGCGTTAAATGGCTTTAGCTCTTTTATGGCATACAGCTATTCTTATCCATTCCTGCTTCTTGTATTATTCTTCCATTCAGGTTTGTTGGCTGACTGGCTACCCTGTGTTTTATCAAAAAATAATAGCAGCGGAAGAACACTGCCTTAGAAAATTCTGTCAGGTGAACATAGAAACAGATGTTCCTTTAATATTTTCATTTTCTGACAGGATTTGATCCTGTCTCTGACAGGATTTGAAAATTTTCAATTTTGCAACTGTTTTGACTTCCCTTTACCTTTTGACATGTATTTGGCATGTAAGAGATGTATGTATATATTTCTTTAAATATCAGAATGCAGTAGGACTTAATAGGATTGTTCAACATTAAATGTAGTTGTAGTTTTTGAAGGTGGAACCAGAACTGAAATTTTGGCATTTCCATAAGAGAAATGTTTATGTTTATGCTTGGTCACTGGACTTTCTCTGCTCAGAATAGGATAGCTTTGAAAAGGTTTAAGACACTGTTTTAGGAGATTGGCAGTAAGATTAGATTCTCCTTTGACCTTTGATTTCAGTGTCTTTGGTGAGCAGGCTATAAGATCCTTACATAAAAATGAGGGTGAAAAAAATCTCTTCCACTCTCTCCACAGAGAAGCCCACTTCTCTAGGGAAAACATTATCTACTAGAATTGAGCTCTTACAAGAATCATAGACAGTGAAACATCCAGATTAAAGAAGATAATGGGAATAAATGCCAAAGCCGCTTAATCCTGAAAATATTAAAACAGTCCAATAATGCACTGAAGCAGAAAGATCTGTTTGAATTTTTTGGTCTTGGAATTCAGATTAGAGGACAGATGTCATTAATTTCTAAATCCGAGCTCCTCTTTTGCTTACTTAAATCTTTTAAAGAACCTGTGCATACTTTTTTTCATGTGTAAGGAACTGTGAAAATGATGATAAACCTTACCGTTCTCACTCAAGACTGAAAAAAATAAAGCTTGTCTCTCAGTATCTATTCAAATTCTGTGAGTTTGGACCCATGTAACTTTAGAATTTGTGAACCTCTGTGAATTATAAAATTATCTTAGTGGAATTGAAATATATCCTTCTGATGGATTTGTTCATTGATGCTGGAAAACAATTATATCTGAAATAATTGAACACTGGCTGAAACAAGGTCTGATTTCAGTAACTAATGCAGAAGCTGCGTTGTTGTCCCTCCACTGACCCCTTATTAAAATTGTGGTGATGAACCTTCATTTTATTGTTCTTTTTTTTTTTTTTTTTTTTTTTTTTTACTAATATTCCTTGGCTCCAAGGCCTTGAAGCTGGAGCTGTCCTTTTGAGCAGCTTAATGTTTGAAAATCATGCTTGTGATCTCTTTTATATTTCTAAAGAATCTGAAGAACACCTGCATCATTCACCTTTTCAGAAAATAGTGTAGTATTACCTCTAGCAATAAACTCAGTGTTTGTCAGATGCATTATGGATAATTTTCACTAAACAGACTCTTTTATCTGGTTAAATTTTATGCAAGTACAGGAGTCTTAAATTAGAAGAAAAAATGGCAGCTACTTTAAAATTTGTAAGATTTGTAGGTTGCAGTAGAAATATAATGGAGTTTCACTGTCAGAGATTTTGTTAATTCAACTCAGATATTATTTCCATTAGCAGTCTCTGAAGTATTCAAATTCCTTTACATCTGCAGTATAAATCCTGTAAAATTGTAAGAAGTTGTGAGGTGTTTTATATGGGAAAACACATAAGATTTCATCCTGTTTAGGAAACTGCATGTCAGGATTTGATGGATACTGCCATGGCAGGTAGAGGGCCTTAGGAAACCTAGCTAGTACAGACTATGAACAGTCCATTTCAGTGTGTGGAATGAGGAAAACATGGCAGAGGTTTGGGCACAAAAAGTAATTATGGAAGGTGAATATGCAGTTAGGTAACTCAGAAAAAAATATACATTGCTTAAGAGTGCCTGAATAGAACTTAGAGAACTAAAGCTTAAATGCAGCTGGAACTAGTAAAGGGTTTTAAGGTCAAAAATGCCTTCTGCAAGTACATTGTTAGCAAATGAAAGACTGAGGAAAATGTGAGCTTGTTGCATAATGTGATATGGCACCTTGTGAACAGAGGTCTTGAAGAAAGTTAAGACAGCTGGTACTCTTTTATTTCATTTTCACTTACAAGATAAGTGAAACCACTTAGCTTCCTGGTTAGACTGATTGTAGAGGCTGTAGGGGTCAGGCAGCATCCACAGGAGAGGAAGAACTGATCATGGACATACTCAAAACCATAGGACAAGTGAGGCTGTATCCAAGGATGCTGAAGGAACTGACTAATGTCAATGTGAGGCTATTCTTCATCATCTTTGAACCAATAAAACTTCAGTTGCTGGCTATTTGCAAAGAAGCTTTTATTCCCCTTTTCCCTCTGTTTTGCTTATTTGCTTTTATTTCTCTATGTAGAAAGCATTTGGAGAGGGGAATATCTTTCACTTACTTCTCCTTATGAGATTCACACTAGGAATTATTTTCATTTGACAGACCTAGGAGTCTAATTCAGTGTGCTCTGTCTACATTGATTAAATAATTGGTGATTCCTTCACCTGCATTTCTGTACCTGATTCCTGCAGGTGCATCTACTTCCTATCATTGTATTTAATGCTCCCTGTTTTTGTTGTTGTTGCTGTTTGTTTGGATATGTTTGTTTGCTTGTTTCATTTACTTCTATTAGCCTTTAATTACCGATCAAATGATTTTTCTTCTCTTTCCTTGCAAAAAGATGATACTCATAATATCTGGTGAATTCACAGAAGTGACATAGGTGAGTTGATAAGTCTTGGAACCACTCCATGGACAAAGGCTATGTAACAAATCAGCACTACTGGATCCTAGCTAGCACACCCTTGTAAGTGGGTAGAGTAACTATGCAATGCCTCATGGTGTGATGTCATTAGGTCATACAGAAAGTAGAATCACAGATGGTTAAGGCTAGAAGGCATCTCTGGAGATCACATCAGCCAACCTGCCTGCTCAAGAAGAGTCACCTCAAGCATGTTTGCATCCAGATGGCTTTTGAATAACTCTGGAAATGGAGACTCCATAAGAACTCTGGACAACCTGTTCCCATGCCCAGTCACCTTCAAAAGGGATAAGCTTTTCCTGAAGTTCATATGGAACTTCCAGTGTTTCATTTAGTGTCTGTACCTGCATCTTGTACCTGTGTCTTTCTAATGCATCCTCTCTTATGAGATGTGATTGGTCTTCTTGAACAAGAGGTTACCTTTGCTGACTTGCTTGTTGTCCATCAGGACTTCCAGGCCCTTCTCTGAAAACTGCCTTCCAAGAGATGAGCACCCAGCTCGTGCTGTTGCATGGAGTTGATCATCCCTAGGTGCTGAACTCTGCACATCCCATTGCTGAATTTCATGAAGTTCCTTTCTGCCCATTTCTCCAGCATGTCAAGCTCCCTCTCACTGGCAGCACAGATATCAGGTGTATCAGCCAGTCCTCCTAGTTTTAGATCATTCTCAAACTCACACACAGGTATTCTGTTCCTTCATCCACATTAAGGCTGAATTTCTGTTGGGTTATTTCCAGTTTGTTGGGTAATTCAGAGAGTGATGATATTCCTATTCATGGTCTATTGTGCAATGCAGATAATATATTGAAATTCACTTGTAATGTGCTCAATTATTATTTTCTCTGATTCAGCAAATATCATTTGGCCAGTCAAAATAAATCTCATTATATACGAAGAATATCTCATTTGAACAACAACAAGACTCTTTGATTTTATATTTGTGTTCTATGTTTATCTTTGCTATCCACAGTGAATATTGAATTGACAGGAATATCTGATTTTCTTTAACAATAATCTGGTAAATGCATGATCTTTTTCATTTAATGACATAGTACAGCTTCCCTGGAATATTGTGGTTATTGGAAAAGGAGAAAGGAAGCATATACAAAACTGATTGCTGCAGCAGCAAACACATAGCTTTATTTCAAGACTCTAATTTCTGGAGATAAATAGATTTTATGGATAAATATTCTGAAATAAGAGATCAAAAGCTGTTTGGAATTCAGGGAAATCATATATTTCATACGACTATGATTTTAATCACTCTGGGCCATATTGATGATGATTTCCTGAAAGAGGTGATTGAGGAACCAAGTGCACTTACTACTAATTGTGTGGTCAGTGCACTCCATTCTCCTTCCTTATCCTTTGTTAGAAATCAGGGAGACAGAGTTAATTAGTATCTGAAAGCAATTTGAGGAGCTACAAGGCCTTAGGACAGAAATTCTCACTGAATCCACAGTGAGACATGCTTAACACAGTGTACATGCAAAAGCTGCAAAAGGTTGTATGCTGAAATGCATCTAGCAAGAAAACATGTTGACCATATTTTGACAAAAATCATATTGACCACATTTTGATTTAATTTCAGGATAAAACATGCCCATTAGGATTTCTGAGTCTGTAGAGCCAAGATTTCCTCTGAAGTTCCTCTTGAAGTCAAGAACTCTCCCCTCAGTTCAGGACACAGCTGGAGTAAACTCCTCAAGTTTGAGACTCTTCTCTTTTTACATTGTGTCTTTGCACACATAGGCTTCAGGATGTAGCCTTGTGATTCAGGATTTAGCTTTTGGATTCTTCAGAGTGCAGTGGCTGAAGTACTGACATCTGAACTTAAATATTTTTTCACAGAATCACAGAATCTTCAAGTTTAGAAGGGACCTCTAGAGATTATCTTCCCACTCGAGCAGGCACACCTAGAGCAGGTGGCACAGGGCGGCATCCAGGTGGGTTTTCCAGAGAAGGAAACTCCACAACCTCCCTGGGCAGCCTGTTCCACTGCTCTGTCACCCTCACTGTAAAGAAGTTCCCCCTCACATGCAGGTCGAACCTCCTATGCTTCAGCTTACACCCATTCCCCCTTGTCCTATCACTGGCCACCACTGAAAAAAGCTTAGCCTCTCTTCCCTACAATCCCCCTTCATGTATTTATACATGTTAATAAGATCACCTCTCAGCCTTCTCTTCTGCAAGCTGAACAGGCCCTATTCACTCAGTCTCTCCTCATACGAGAGATGCTCCAGTCCGTTAATCATCTTCGTTGCCCTCCGCTGGACCCTCTCTGGAAGCTCCACGTCCCTCTTATACTGGGGAGCCCAGAACTGCATACAGTACTCTAGGTGCATCCAGAGTTTTTCCTTCTTTCTCTTTTAATAAAGCATATTCTAAATTACCTACTAGAGTGCAACATTTGTGGTTAAATCCTTTGGAAATAAACTGTCAATCAAGCCTGATAACAAAACTGGATCCAGCTGCACCTAGGCTCATTTCTGCACACAAAGAGCTCATGATCATTGTCTAAGTATGCAGGAATCAGGTTAAGAAAGATAAAGCCTATCCAGGGTTTATCTGATAAAGAAAGTGAAGGGTAACCAAAAAAACTATTTACAAGTATATGAGGAGAAAAAAGCATGTAGGGAAAATTTGGGCATGCTGCCTAATGGAACAAAGAATCTGGTGACGAGGAACATGGAAAAGTCAGAGGTATTTAAGGTCTTCTTTGTCATGTTCTTTTCTGGCAAGCCTTCAGCAATCTCAATATTCTGAAGAACAGAAAGATCACTTAAAGTCTTCAACGTTGATTTGCAAAGGGAAAGTCATGCCGTTGGTGGCTGAGGTGTGATTGAATAAATGTTTATGTCAGACTTCTCAACACCATCTCCATAGCTTGTCTATAGACAAGCTGACAAAGTATGGACTAGGTAATGGTAGTGAGACAGCAGTTTTCAATCTAAATTCAAAGGGTGTGATCAAGAAGAAAAAGCTTTGCTGGTGGGCAGTCACTAGTGGTATCCATCAGGGGTAAATGCTGCAGCATGATGCTTATCTAGTAATGGCCTAGATAATGGATCCAGGATCAGCAGGTCTGAAGATGATACAAAAAATGGGAGAAGTATCTCATGCACTAGGTGACTGTGCAGCCATTTAGAAGTAATTAGATAACCTACGAGTTGGATCAACAGTAACCTCATGAATTTACCTTGTAAATCATGACTAATCAAGTACTGAAACATCTTATCAAAGAGGAGTTTGATAAGAGATTTTCAAAGAGGAATTTGATATCAGAGATTTTCAAAGTCTGACTGGGCTCAGCCCTGAGTAACGTGCTCAAACTGAATACATGATCTCTAGAGGTACCTTAAAACCTCAGTGATGCTATGATTCTGTAACTGCTATTCCTTATCATTCCTTTCATCATATCTTTTCAACTTATGCCACGGAGATTTCTGTGGATATGTGGATAATAATAACATTATAATTAACAGTTTGAGTTCCTTGGAATTTCTATTTTTGTTCATCCGAAGTAGTATTTCTGATCAATTAAATTCTCACTGCTAATTGTATTTCTATAATAGAAGAAGCAGACATAGGAAGAAACATTAGCTGAAAAGACTGAGGTTGAAATTTATCCAGAAAAAGAGACTATTGTATTTAATATTTAAATATACTTTAAATAAGGATGAAAAACAGATGGTCATTTTAAATAATTCCAATTTGTGATCATTCTTACTTAAATACGAGTCCATATCTAAACAGGAGCAGCTGTTACTTAAAATTCAGATGAGGTTTTTTTTTGTTTTTCTTTTGATATTTTCTTACTTTTAGAGCTAACGTGAGAAAAAGGAGGAGTGAGGAGAATAGCACATAGAATAAAAGAATCACAGAATGGTTAAGGTTGGAAGGGACCTCTAGAGACCCTTTAGTCCAACCTTCCTCCTCAGTTAGAGACACCTAGAGCACAGGGCACGGGGTGGCACCTAGTTGGGTTTTGAAGACCTCCAGAGAAGGAGACTCCACAATCTCCCTGGGCAGCCTGTTCCAGGGCTCTGGCACCCTCTTAGTGAAAAAGTTCTTCACATGGAGATGGAACTTCTTGTTTTGTAATTTACACCCATTGTCCCTTGTCCTATCATTGGCCACGACTGGGAAGAGCTTGGCCCCTTCCTCCCTACACTCCCCCTTTATGTACTTAGACATATTAATCAGATGCTCTTTCAACCTTCTCTTCTCCAAGCTAAACAGGCCCAACTCACTTGTTCTCTCCTTGTACGAGAGATGTTCCAGTCCCTTAATCATCTTTTTTGCCCTCTACTGGACCCTCTCTAGAAGCTCCACATCCCTCTTGTCCTGGGGAGCCCAGAACTGCCCACAAAATTCCAGGTGCGCCTTCAACCAGAGCTGATCTTCCTGATGCATGTCAGGATCCCATTGGCCTTCTTGGCCATGAGGGCACCGCTGCCTCATGGTTGTCAACCAGGACTCCCAGATCTCTCTTATTGTTATTCTTTCAATTGAAATTCTCATCAAGAAATTAGTAAAAAAAGTATCTTAAAATAACATATTCTCTGTAATATATTTGCATATTGTGCTCTCCTATCAGTAGAAATTCTAAGCATAAAGGTGTGTTATCTTTTTTTTTCTCTTCTTTATGATAGCAATATTTTCTTATGAGTAACTGTGAGGTAGTGGGATAGAATTCACATATTTAGTCCTGTCTCTCTAAGGTATAAGCAATGTACTAATACTCCATATTCAATGTACAACCCTCCTTTTAAATGTTTTTAACTTTCCCATAGTTAGATATAATTCTGAATTTTTGTGATATATTGATTAACTTTTATTTCAACTTTGACCATTTAATATTTTTGCTCAAAATGCAAGTTTATACCACCAATATCAATGCAAGATCTCAGCTTGCACCCTCCTGAGTTCAGATTCATGCTGTCCATGTACTCTAAGACAAGTCTTTTCTCTACAGTATAGACAAGTTTTTGTCTGTATCTTTCAATCTGTAATTACAAGAGACAAAGGAAAAGAAAAAAAAACTTGGAGCTATCCAGATTAAAGTCTATGTGAGTATCTAGATAATTATTTTGCTTTCTGTATCTAAAACAACCTAAACAAAACTGATGAATGATTGCATTAATTTATACTGCTGTTGTGGATACCTCTACAATGCCTTCATGGAGCTTTGTAATGATGAAGTTCTTTTTGCATGTATTTTTTCACTTATTTAATTGGCTCTTCAGAATGTGTTTTTAAAATAAGAATTCCAAATTGACTGCTCTGACATATTTGTTGAAATTAAAATGGAATGCAATGAAAAGAAAATGAAAAGCAAGGAAAAAAGTTTAATCTGAATCCTCTGAATCACATCATGTCAACAGTCAGAACTAGATAGTGTCTCCCCTGCTTGAGCAGCTGCAAATGGAAAATGATGGTAACGGTTTTGTAAATTACGGTTAATATTTAAGAGGCTTTTTTTTAAATAGATGTATTCTTTCTTGAGATAGCATTGACAAACTTAACTATTGTAAATCACATTGTGATATATTACTAGCATATATTTAAGGATCTGCCCATTATGAAGCACTTAGCTTTCACAGGAAGTTTTCAAAAAAATCTGTGAGAAATTGTAATTCCTGATAGACTTCAGAAAACTGAGGCTAGCTCAAATATGTCATCAGTGTCTGTATTAATATGTCAATTTAAAAATGTTTTCTCTTTGCCAGTAATGCAAATGTTAACCACCTATGACTATCTGTCTGTCATGGTTGCTGATTATTGATTAATTCATCACACCTGTGATTACTAATTAACTCAATTTTCTTCTTTTGGCCTGGTATTTATATTAAGAAAAAATAGAAATTTACTCAGTGGAGCCTATGTGTAATCTTTTCTTTTTTTTTTTTTTTTTTTTTTTTTTTTTTCTCTGAATAGCTCTATGGAATCCATGTGTCAGCTAGGGCTCCCTCTCCCTCTTTTCTTTTTTTCTTTTTTTTTTTTTAAATATAGATATTCTTCCTTATGTATTAAAAATTATATTTTTAGCACAACAACATTTAACAGTGAGAGGAAGGTTTGCCTTCTGGTTAATAGAATGCAAGTTAAATTGTAAGAGAGCAAATTATGTTTTGTCTGGCAAAATTTACAGTTAACCTTGAAGGAAGTCCTTTTCCTCTAATTGCTTTTCTTCTAATTGCTTTGCCTTCTGTAAATTTTATCTTTTTTTTTTTTTAATTTAAATTAGCAGGCCCTAGAAGTGTTTGCAGATTTGTTCTTCTGTATTACTGCTTTACAACTTGGATTTCCACCTGCACCACCAGAAAATGTAAATACTTTTTTCTTTTTAAGGCAGTCTAGATTTTAAACAAAATTTAAACAAAATCTACATCATATGCAATCCATAGAATTTAATCTCTGATTCCTGCAGAGTGGTAGAGTGCTGAAGGGAACTCTGTCTGCTGCAATTCATTTACTCTGTTCTGACAGCAATAAATAAATAAAATAATTATATGCTAAACACTGAAGACTTTATTTAAGAAGAGGGATGAGGAGATGAAAAATCTTGCAGCTATTTCAATAGGAAGTCTTTATTAAACCCTAAAATCACACTGGTGTTGAAAAAGGAGCACCCTGATCTGGTTGGGGCCATCAGGAAAAGGAGTCATCTTCCAATACTTCCAATGGCTGGAGTTAATCTCTTCAGTTAGCACATCTTTGTGTAGGACATTATATGCCTTCCTAGTTAAGAGGAGATAAAATTCAAGTCAGGATCCCCCTCACCTTGACCTGTTTTAATCTCCATTCCATTCCTGACACAGATGTTATAGTATTTGTTGTGTCTGTTTCCACTCCCAGAGTGTATCTTAATTCACATTAAATAGATTTTTTTAAATAATTAAATGTATAGATCTGGTCTATTCTACACTAAAGATTGTGGTTTTGTTTATATGGAAAACTTTGGACAGCCTATGTTCTCTTTTCTAACACTATTCCAAATTTCTTCCTATCTAAATTTTCTGAAAATGCTCAGGTTACAAGAGCTCATACACTACGCAATACACCTAATTTCATATTCAATTTAGATTCATTTGGTGTTTTTTTTTTTTATTGTTCCCACTGCAATTTCTGAACACTAGAAAAGAAGATATTTATCTCTTGAGTGGAAAATGTATGCTCAGCTATTTAACTATGTCACTTTGACAAGAATCACCATTAAGTGTGATTATAGAAATTTATAATCAACTCAGTCTTCTGTAATTAAAGAATATTGGCAGGGTGGGAAATGTGGCAATTATATTAAATGAGTATGTTTAAGTGAAAATTGATCAGAGAAGAAGACTAGCATATTTTGTAATTTGAAATTTATCTCAAATAATTTTTTTAAAATATAATCTTGTTTAAGTGAATTTTCCTCTGCTTACATTATTTCCATGAAGTTCAGAATGATTTGAATTGTACTAAGCAATAAAATGGATAAGGTTTAGAAAAACATTCTGAGAATACCTAACGTGGGTTTGAATTTGTGCAGACTGATGTATGAATAAGTAAGATGACACATTCAACACAAAACTATAAAATCTTAAACTTGTTTAACTGAATTCTGATTTTTTTTCAAAGCACGTGTGACTCAGTAAGGAATATATCTGTTGTTATCATTAATTTTACTATTTATTTATTTGCACAGTTATCACACAGATTAATGTTTTGCGTCTTTCTCAAAGTATCTATGTTATCTGTTCAAAAAGCATTGAATAAATACTTGATATTGAACGTTGGTACAAGTGTGAAAAGAATAAGCAAGTAGATTTGTAATTCAGAATAATCTCCAAGTGACTCATTTTATGTAACTCTAGGTTGTCTGTTTCTTTTCCTCATAAGAATAATTAAAGCAATAAGTGGTATCATGAAAAAAAAGCATGAAACAGTGTTCCTACATATTTAAAATTATTTCTGGTTAAAAAATAAGAGGAACAATTCAATTAATACTTAATTTGGATTGTAACTTCACCCAGTGAAGTTGCTAAGCCTGGCTTCTGACTGATGTTACGATGTGAAACCTTTATTTAAAAAGGCTTTAATTTCACAAAGTATGGAAGTGAGGTCTCCATGTCTTTAACAAATAAAAATTCTTTCTAAAACAAATAATTCAGAATATTTCTCTTAAAAAATCTGGGATCTGCATGCCTCTGAAAAGACAAAAAAAGCAGCAAATCAAAAATAATGAGTGTACCTCAATGTAGCTACAAAATAAATACAAATATCAAACCATTTATAGCTTTATAGATCTAATAGAAAAAAAAAAACTTTGTTTTTAGAAATTTTCTCTTTAACTTCTTTATTCAAAACTAACATCAGCAGAAAAACGTTATATTTTTAATGTCCTATTGCTACTGTAAGCCATGTACTTTTTGGTGTGCATTTTTTTCAAAGCACTTGCTTTCTTCTTTTTGAGAGATCAGAACTTCAAGTGTTTTGGGATTCAGAGAGTTTTCCCATACCAAAACTCACTGAAGTCAAAAGAAAACAGTAATATCAACTTTCATTTTACGTCCATGTATTTTCGAAAGCCTACATAAGGCTTGCAAAACTAAGTAATTGTGAATTAGAAAGAATTACCTCTCATAACTTGCAGGAGTGTTTGTTAGAGGTAAGAAGTTTAATAAATGGATTTTACCTTTTTCTAATATTGACAATTTAAAATTTATATATTTCTTACTGAGCACAGTGGAAGATGAAATGGAGAATTTTGCCACACCCTTTCTAAAATATTATACTTTAAGAGTACAGTTTTTTCATTGCTGGAAAGTTGTGAAATCTTGTTTTTAGTGTTTTTCTGTATTCATTGAATAACATACAAATTGTTCATTTTATTTTTCCTGTCATGGCCTATTTAGCATTTCTAAATGTGAAGTCAATCACAGCTTTTTGAAGTTCATTCCTTAAAAATATTTGATTATCTGCTCTGGAAGGGAGATATCTTCCCTAATATTGCACTGATATTTAGACATGCCTTGTGATTTTTGAGTTATAATGAGTCTTGACTCATTATCCATCTAAAGCTTTTACCTTTCTTACTTTGAAAAATGTAGTAGGCATAATAAATTATAGGTCATCAGTAAAACATTTTTCATACTCTGAGTCTTATATATGCTTTTTTGGCGACATCTGAAAACACAAGGGCCTTTTCTGACATTATTTGCCATTCCTTAATTTAGAATGGATATAGCTTCGATTTATACTCCAGATTCATGGTTCCTACATAAAAGTTAACAAGTTTTCCACGTATGTATTCATTTTACACACGTAAAATGTGTTTTTATTTGTGTGCTTGAAAAGTACCTGGAGGTGTTCCCCTCCAGAATGTTTAGAGTAGATAATCTGTTGGAAATATTGTCAATAAAAGAAAAGAAAAAAAAGTACAAACTACAGTGACAAGAATACACTATATTTTTATACTTATTTATTCTGATTATTAAAATATAAGATCCTCATGAGATACTGTGCTATATACAATAAAACTGTAGTAATAATGACATACCATTAATTATAATGGGGAATGTAAATAACTCTTCATTCTAAACATAGAGTAAGTCGCAAAGTCAGTAACACTGGCTAAGAACTAGGCAAGTGATTAGGTTTAGGAAAAAATGCATTGTTGGAGCAAGAGAAGAGAGGAGAGTGTGCATGTGTTTGTGTAATCGAGTTTTAAAGGCTGAAGTGACAACTAGAATTGACTCTACAGACTCAAGATTTAAGTGAAAGCAGATTTTGGAAGCACACGAAGTATGTGTTCCTAGTGGATAAGGCACAAATTAAAAAAAAAAAAGACACTAAAATTCTGTTTATTGAATTTCATGTAAAATGTATGTTGTTCACTAACAAAAATAAGTAAGTATATATAATAGACTATTTATGAAACTGAGTTTCATTTCAATAAATAGGAACATCAATGCAAATCATTAATGTTGCTCTGGAGTTCCCCAGACAGCTTAACAATAAGTATGTCATGACCAAATAAAAGAATTTTGCTTGGAAAATGCTGAACTTCTAGGTACCTATACGTAGAAATAACACAGAATTTTACCATATACTTCACACGTGGTTAAATTATCAGTACAATACCATTAACCAGTATTCAAGTATTAATAAAATCCAGTCATCTATGAATACTATAAAAACAGGATTGGTTGTCTGTGAACTACTCCTTTTTTGTTTGCTTGCTTTTGCAGTAGTCATCCTAGTTTCAAAAACTTTAGAAAAGATTATAGTAGTGTTTTACTTCTGTGGTTGTTTGCTTCTGCTGTTGTTTGTGCTGTTTCACAGTTGGAAGTCACAATCCTGAAGGATCTCAGAGTATAAAACCTACTGCTTCACAAATAGTTCATTAGAATTTAAGAGTCAAATGAGAGCAGAGAACAAAATAAATATTAAACTTTGAACTCACTGATTGGAACGACATTGTTATGCTTGTGTTCAGTCTAGGTTCTGTGATATTTCTCACATCGAGATCGATTTCTTATTGAAGTGAATGGAAGCTTTGTTTTAATTAGCAAAGGCAGGCAATTTCTGCACAAATGTGAAGGTTGTAATTTTTTGTGGAGTCCCATTTTTTAAAACATATTTTGTTGTGTTTTCATATGTTGATGATTTTTATGTGTTTTATATGTTGACTGAGACATGCTCAATATCAGGATTATGTAGGTAAAGACATAACATGGGATAGAAGTATGATCATGGCCACAAAGAATGTCCAGTGGAAGAGGTAAAGATCTAGCTCTATAAGAAATCAGAAGATAATATGAAAATGAAGAAAAATACTGGTACTTAAATATAAAAAAGATCATAAGTCTTTAAAATTAAATGTTAAGGATAAGAAAATTTTTAAGACACTTTTAAGAGGAGAGTTTTAATTGATTACTTTTCCAAACAAGGAGTTATACTTAGTTTTGATTTTTACAGAACTCTGCAGGATAACTCTGCAGAAGATAAATAAAATCATTAAGCTAAAGACCAATAGATGTGCATAGTTCAGATGTTAAGAAACTTCCCCACATCTTCTGTTAGGAGGCAGATAAAGGGGCAAGGGGAGAACCTATTGTTTAGTTGTCTTCCTTTTTTGGGTCTATGTGCTGTGAAGTGTTTTGCTTCAGCTAAAGCTGAAGAGCTTTATTGTTTTATTTCATCCCTCTGAGAGCTTAATTGGATGTGCAATCAAACAGTAAATAAGATGCAATAGTAAATAAAATATGGAAACTGAGATGGAGAGAAAATAAGCAGTTGAAGATTATATTCTGAGATGATACTGTTAAGATAATTCTTAGTTTGATATGTGAAACTTTGCTTACTTCACCTATCTGGCAGATATTACTTTGCATACTGCACAAAATACAGTGAAGAACAAAAGTAAAACAAATCTACTTCCTATTAGTTTTTTTGTATATATAATTTTACTGGTTTAGATTAAAGATGCTACCTAATTTTGGAGAGACTTCTAAGTATACTTGCTAGCAAATGCTAGGGAAGTCTGGTGCCTTTCAGTACAAATGAATACCTTGATTTTTTGAGCATGGAAGAGTGTATCTTTTATTTCCCTGCATTTTCTCAGTTTAAAGATGTTATATTTCAGATGAAGTAACAGAGCAAGTAAAACAATTTATGCATTCCCCAGAAAAGACTATTACACCAGAGAACTGGAGGCATTACAGTCTTTGTAAATGCTGAAAATCATTTGAATCAAAGTGACCTGTTCAGCTGTATGTACAGATGTCTTTTAAAATTCTTCCACAATGATGGCTACAGAGATTGAACTGATTAGATCCTTGACCTAAAAATTCAGTAACAGATTGTTTTCTAGTATGATTGACTTGGCAGGAAAGGATGAGGTTCTCAAGAAAGCATCTGGGAGCTGTAGTATGTATGTAGAATGAGCTTTCATAGCAACCTATTGAGTTTTGTTATCATTTCTGTTAATTTACACAGACATCATCATGGATGCATTGTTCTTCCTGGTCAATACTACATTTTGATGGGACCGTCAAATAAAAAGTCTATATAGTCTAGGTACATCTTTCAACTGTCCTTCGGTGAGCTTTGTTTAACACTGTAACTGAACCTTTTTTTTTTATTGTAGTTTTATATGTTTATTGATCAGAGTCTGGCTGACAGGAGAAAAGGCTAATCAATATGCTAAAATTATCACTGTATCTGTTCAATTGTGGTATTATTTTGATAGCCATGAAAAACACTTAAACAGAAATTAGGTAGTTTCATTATTTACATATAGTACTATGAAGTTCAGCATTTTTTACATTGTAAGTTGTTTTTCAGGACAAAATTTTTGAGATTATCCAGAATCAGTGTAAACCATATAAGTCTAAAAATGTACATTTTGCACATTTTTTTTTTTGGAAACTACTAGGAGCTGAAAATATGGAGGTTAAAACACTAGTATGTTCTTCACAATATTGGGTGTGTGTTAGATTGGCATATTACTTAAAAAAAGCAAGAAATCTTGAAAGAGAATTTAACTTGCAAGAGAATTAGGAAATTGAACGGCTTTTAAAACTACTCTTATTTTATCTGACATAGGTTGTTCTAATTACAGATATAATCTATTTGTTGAAATTCAAAGCAAAACATGTTTTAAATTGCTCAGTGGTGATATTCTATTTAATTTTATTCCAGCCAGGATGAAATGAGTACCTGCCCACAACATTTTAGCAATCAGGCTGATTGCTCTGTAATCAAGCTGATTGCTTTGTAATCCTGACGCATCCTGCTAACTTCTTCAGTTGTCTGTGAAGAACAGAGTCCCTGTGAAAATGAAGAGAAGCTTTATATCTGCAAAATATGACATGTTTATATATGGAAACTACAAATTTATCAAGAATGTCTGAATCTCGGATTGAATTGTGGAAAAATTTTGGTGAAGTTAAACCAGAGGTGTAAGCTTCTGTATCAGATATACAGAACTTGTATACATCAAGTTTTGCAGAAGAATACTATGTAAAAATATAAATTATTCAATAATGTTCACCCTTACAGAAAATTTTAAATTTGTGTCATTAAATTTTATTCCCATTGTTTTCATAATTTTAATGATGACCATCCGTAATGCAGTTTAACCAAAATCTGCCCAACACAGCAAAAAGTAATATTGTTAGAATTTAGATGCTTTGTAATATGACATTATGTGTGTTAAATCTGTCAAGCTTCTTTTATTCCTGCCCCATTTGGTTCTCCCAAACATGAGTCCCAAGGAACTTAATTTCTAAAGAGCAAGTGCTTGGATTCTCAATACAAAGGGTACTTGGAGCTATTGGAGTGAGACCAGTGAAGGGCCACTGAGATGATGGACTGGAGTATCTCTCACAGAAGGAAAGGCTGATAGATGTGCTCATCCAATGTGCTCAGGGTCTGAAAGAAGGCCATACTCTTCTCACTGGTGTCTAGACATAGGACAAGAGGTACAGGCACAAATTGAAACACAAGAAATTCCATCTGAACCTGAGGAAAAATTTCATCCCTTTGAGAGTGACTGAGAATGGCAACAGGTTGTCCAGAGAGCTTGTAGATTCTCCTTCCCTGGAGAGAAGGATGGCTTTCTCAAAAGCCACCTGGATGTGTTCTCATGCAGTACACTTGAGGTGACCCTGCCGGAGCAAGAAGTTTGGCTGATGTCATCTCCAGAGATCCCTTCCAACCTCAACAATTACATGATTCTCTTTTCCCTGTTGAAAGCATTAGGTAAAATAGCCGTAAATTAAGGTGAATAGAAATGTCACAAAATAGTATTTACTAAAAATAAAACAAAAGAAATACCATAACTAATGATACAGTAACCATAATTAATGATACAGTATTTCAACAGCAAATCCGATCAGGGATTTTTCTAATAAATTTTAAAAAAAAAAAGGTTCAGTGCTTTATTCATGATTTCTGGAACAACCAGAAGCCAAAGTACATCTCAGTTTTTACAATAAATGAAAATTATTATTTTGAGGTACTATTATGTTTTTACTATTGTGGCTTTAAGGAAGAAGAAAAACAAGTTATATTTCTGTGTAACAAGCCAGTGACAGAATACAGTTTTTTATTTAGATATATTTGCTTTCCTTATACGGGAGATGCTGTAGTAAATCCCAGAATCCAGTTAAGTTATATTAATTTATGCATTGTAATTATCACAGAATCACAGAAATAACAGAATCTACAAGGTTGGAAGGGACCTCTAGAGATCATCTGGTCCAACCTTCTCGCTCCAGCAGGCACACCTACAGCATGTGGCACAGGGCAGCATCCAGGCGGGCTTGGAGACCTCCAGAGAAGGAGACTCAACAACCTCTCTGGGCAGCCTGTTCCACAGCTCTGGCACCCTCACAGAAAAGAAGTTCCCCCTCACTTGCAGGTGGAACCACCTGTGCTTCAGTTTACACTCATTCCCCCTTGTCCTATCACTGGCCACCAACGAAAAAAGCTTGGCCTCCTCTTCCTTACAATCCCCCTTCATGTATTTATACATGTTAATAAGATCCCCTCTCAGCC
>JAUBOD010000129.1:29133-42667 GCA_032353885.1 Nothura maculosa
TGCTGGAGCGGGAAGGTTGGACCAGATGATCTCTAGAGGTCCCTTCCAACCTTGTAGATTCTGTGATTCTGTGAAAATGTTCAGTTTTACCTGCTTTGCTGTAGGGGTGGGGAAGGAGGGGAAGGAAGATTCAAGGACAATTGCAAAAAAATCATAATGTCTTCTCCTATTTTTCAATTAGCTGTAACTATAATGAAACATTCAAAATGTCTCATAAAAATACAAAAAAATGAAACATGGTTTGGAATTTATACCATTCATAAAAAGAAAAGAGAGCAGAATGAAGTAGCCACTACAAATATTAAATGAAGCAGGAAGTGTGCAGTGAAATGAAATGATGAATAAAAAGGCAATGAATAATATTTTGAAAATATCTACATTTTTTTATTTCCATGTAACATTTTTGGATTTGGGTACCTAAATAACTAAGTGCTTTTAGACTTTTATCTGACTGATATTGTCTGAAATTGTGGCACTGTAACCAGTTGGTAATAAACCCCAACACGACTCACACATATCACAGATAAAGATACACGCTACACTTAGGAAAGGCTTCAGAAAGTATTGCAATCTTTTTGCAAGTTTTAAAACGTAATTTTTCAGTGGTTTGCATCAAATACTATCCTAAGTAAAACTTCAATGAAAGGACAGAAAGGCTTGAATGGAAAATAGATATGGTAGCAACAGCACAGTCTAAACGTACAACAAGAAGCTGCTGAACAAGAAGTCTGACAGCAATAAGGGGGAGGAGCTGTTAGTTGAACAGCAACGCAACTGAGACACAGTGAGACAGTATATCAAAGAAAAATGGAGATAATATGAGGAAACATTACGACTTCAAAGAAAAAAAACACTGTCCAGAAAAATTTGGTGTGCACATCACACACACAGAGCCAGTTTGGGGACTGCTCACAGCGAGGAAGAGGAGGAGAGCCCTCTCCCTCAGAACCTCGGATTCACTGACACCCATGGGATGGAAGATCAGCACAGGAGTGTGGTTGAGGGCAAGCCCATGTGGGATGTGAGACAAGACCACATAGATTACATGGAGAGAGCAGAAGGGAGAATAAAGTGGGTGACAGAGAAGCTCATCAGAAGATTATGAAGTTTTCCCTGTATCTCATGACTGCAATTTTATGAAAACATCCTGTTTAAACGGAATTCCCTACAGAAGCAGGCATTACCTAACATACATGAGACTAAAGTCCCTATAGAATTTGCAGTTTCTCATTATTATCAATCTACAGAATAATTCATGAATTTTCTTTTTATTTCATTTAACTACTCTTTTAAATTTGGCCTCCCATTCAAGTTTTTGCTTAATATAAAGATGATGTAAGAAATTAAGCTACCTTGGTCACTTCTTCCTTAGAAAAGGGCTGTAACTTATCTCTTTTCTATTTTAATTCCCATACAGTGTTTAATGTGTTCTTTTCAGCCACAACCTTTGCAAAAGTCTGTGTAGTTGTGCTTAAAAATAAAAAGAAGACTTTTTTAACAGTCCAAGCAGTGATAATGCAATGCACGAACATAATCTCGGCACTTCAGTGATACTGAGGTTTCTAGAGTAAGAGCAGCAAAAATTGCCTACAAATTCTCATTCACGTGATATAACCCTTCACTTTACAGAAGGCATGACAGAAGCTGGGCCTGCTGAGGTGTTGTACTGAACACAGAGCGCAGGTATCAGGAGGCCGAAGAACTTTCTGCCCTTAATAATCAGAGTGGAAAAACCTGCCTGCCTGGCTGGCAGAGAGGAGGCAAACGCTCACTTGCCTCGTGTGATCAGCCTTCCAATCCTTAACTATCCCCTACTGACCAGACAAGCAGCCCACTCGGATACTGGCAGCAAAGACAGCTGGCCAGCAGCCAGGTCTCTGCAGCTGAAACATGCTGAGGATCACTCAGTCTGTGCACGACTGCAAAGATAAAGAAACACTGAAATAAATGAATTATTTGAACATCAGCTTTCTTCTTAAAAATTTCTTGCCACTCATCAACGCTTTCAGTGCGTTTGTGATATCTATTATGATTCTTTTTTCCCTTAGAAACTTTAATAATGGTAATATGTTACTTTTTGTCTTCCTTTCACTCAGTACATACAATCCATGATGTCTGATTTCATAGCGTTTTTCACACTGCCTGTTCTTTCCACCAGTAATTTCAAAATCTTCACAATCTGGTTTCAAACATTCTTCTACAACACCTTGAATCTGCCAGGTAACAGCTGTATTTTTCCTACCTTGTCTTTGACTCATGGGATAACTGAAGCAGCAGGATAAACAAACATGTCTCAAAAGCCTCATGCAGTAGGACTGCATCCTTTCAGCATTTATTAAGTGGATCTATAATGTTTCAAAAGAAATGCATATGCAGAGAATTCTACTGGGGGAGCTGGGAGGCCGGGAAGCTGCTCCATCACAGCAATTTGCATTACTGACTGGTGCTGGTTTTGACACTAAGCACTTGGCTCAAAGAGTGTGAAATTAGCAGACTCATGTTGCTAGTGCTCCGTGAACAATCACTGCATCATTGAAGAAGAACGATTACCAGCTGTCACCTCATTTTCACCTTATGCATTCTATATTGCAAGTGTACAGCAACAGTATCTTTAATGCTGATCTTTATATAGCTAATGATGAGAGGATCTGAACTTGGGAAAAGCAAACGAGAACTTAAGTGAATTCTAGCACTCTTATTATTGGTCACTCGGTGCTAAACATCGTATGTGCCACAATTCAGGACATGAATCTTTACTTCTTATACTGACTGCTTCTCACACAAAATGAGTTTTCCATCAGCTTCAGCAGGTAACAAACAAAGAAAATATCTACTAGAAAGATTTTGAAGTGCAGTGTTTTTCAGGTAAGGCCCTATTATCTAAGGTCTAACTGCTAAGACACATACATGACCACACAAGGCTGCACAATCGCAGTCAGCAAAAGTCCAGGCATTTTTCCTCTGATTCCCACAGGAACTATATGGTGGCAGAGTGAATTGTGAAGCACAGAGTAGAAAGATCAAAGCTAAACAATCACAAGTATATGTAAGTACCTAGAAAGCAGAAGAATAAGTATTTTAAAACAGCTGAAGGAATAATTGTTAGTCATAGAAGATCACATTAAATAGAAATCTGTCACAAACATTTAAAACTATAATACCACGTAAAACAACATGTAACAACTTGGAAATGAAAGCTTGTACTTTGTGGAGGAGAAGGTGTTGTAAGAGCATGGTAGTTTGCAATCAAAAATTTCAAACTTGGTTTTTTTTTTTACAAAGACCATTGGACTTTCTCAAGCTGCCCAGTTAAATGAGCATTGGACAGCTTAACTACCAACACGAGAGAGGATTTGGAGCCCATCAATAAGATGCTTTGCTCCATGTCAAATTAATTCAAATGAACGGGACAATGGACGGAAAGTCGCATCCTTTACTAGGGTCCCATGAACATCTCCCCTCTTTCACCCGGGAAGGTGTGATATTTGGTTGCAGACAAAGCAAATCGTGCCCCCTTGGTTAAAGTCAACCAAAGCTGTGCAACCTGCACACACATACACATACACACACACACACACACACACACACACACACAAACACAAAAAGTTTGATTTGACCTCAATGCAAGATCAAAATAATATGAGTCAACTTAGCTGTAATTAATGGAAACATACAACTCTTCAGTGGTTCTTATATGGAAAGCATTCCTCATGTAATTCATAATCTATATAATTGTATTAGCTGAATATATGCTCACACACAGACACACACACTAATATAAATATACAGGAAAATATAGTTTTCAAGAAACACCTCCCTGTCTGCCATTGATGTCAGCATTAAATCTTGAATGGGCAGAAGTAACAGCGCTTTACAAAGGGAGGCCTCCTCTGGTTTCTTCCTGAACATTCACCACTTTTGTTAAGAGAAAGAGCCCAAATCTTGGGTTCTTGATAAAGAATTTTTCAATACAATGTGACATATGGCGAGTGTGTGAGCACGTGTTGGAGGAGGAGATGGTGGCTCAATGGATTAGTCATTTGCCTTTCACCTCTGGAAGGAGAGTTAAACTCAGTCCTAGGCCGAGTTGCACAGTGTATTCCAGATGGCTAAAGTGGGCCTAATTAAAATGAATTCAGTGATGTCACCTCGCATCTAAGTGAATCGCATGCACCACTCATTTGGCATTTTGGCACTGTCAGCTCACAAATGAAAGACTAAAGTCCTTCCTTAAGTCTTTGGCGAGAAGAGTCACTCTACATGGAAATACATGCTGTCATAAAAAGAAAATGTATTCTTATAATTGTACTTTATCTTTAAAAAGAATCTAATTAATACATTATCCTAATACAAAAAAATATTAAATGAGACTTGCATGTGAGGTAAATCAGCGTAGCGACATTTCAGTCAGATGATTCAGTGGATATACCCTGATTTAAACCAGCTGCGAATCCGGCAACATAATTTCAAAAATTATATTAACAAAATCTTTTTCTTTTATCTAGGCTTTAAAAATATATATTTATATACACAAAAGCTAATTTTAAGAAAATATAGTGCAAAGTATCACTGTCTCAAATACACAAAATTATTCTTCACAATGTAAGTAAAAAAAGTCCTCCTAAGCAAAAAATTATAATCTAACTTTCACAGTTTGGGAAACTGTCTTGAAGATGTGGGTAGGATCTTGTATACCCTGAAGATTTTATCCAGGAGTCTAGGAACATCTGTGTATCTGAGAACTTGTAATGTTGATATGAAGAAGTAGGGTAGCTTTTTTTTCCCCTACCTAATTTAAATTCACAAACATTTTGTTTTCTAGCAAGGGTACTTTCTCCCATCTAAAATAAGGACTTATTTTGATTTAATATTATACACTTAGGAAATGTATCCTCGTGTATACTATGAAGTGGTTTTTTTGTATTTTTTTTTTTTTTGTAAGTTTGTTTTTCTCCCAACATTTCATCAATGGATAGTGAACTGCTGGGCCCACAGAGATCTCCAGACCTCCAGCTCATGTATTTGAAAGGCATCTGTTTATTTTTAAAATGCAAATGCAGCTACCTCAAAGACTGACTTGCAAGAAATGAACAATCTGAACAAGTCAAGAGGTTTCCAATCAGGAGCTGTATTCCCCCTTTATATCAGGCTACGATCACTTGCTGTCAAAACCACTTAAACAATATCCTGGAATCTGAATGAAGTCCCCCCACAATTAAAATGAGCAGGATAATCCTGCAAGAATTATTCAGGCAAATCATTTTTCACACAGTTTAAAGTAATGATAAGGTCATTTACAAAAGAAATCAGCGCCTTTGAAATGCTGACTTGTAGACAGAGCACTGCCTGGAGGAGGGCCATAGATAACAGTGAAGACTGGCCTCCTAACACTACCCTTGCAGTCCTTGGAACTGATTCTGATGAAGAGAAGGCCCAATAAGGTTAATACCCCTACTTTGATCTTTGTCAAAGCGTACCAGCAAGAATTAATTTACATTTCAGATGAAAAAGGTTGACAGCATGAAAAGGCATCTTGTTTCTGGTATGTGAATGTGCTGTAATAGATCGGGAATTCTGAAAGGAAGTTCTGAGGAAGCTAAAGGGATAAGCCGAGCGGCTGCTTTTATTGGGAAAGAGATGAAAGGAAAACAAATTTCAATATGCGCTGTTCTGTAGAAACATGTAAGCCAAATGCTTCCTAAATTTCAAGGCCTGCTTTCTTTGGGGGGAGAGAAGGCGGGGGGCAGGAAGAGGAGGAGGGGAAGTAGAGGGAAGTACATCTATTTTAATTACATGGTTTTGCTAATATCTGGGTGACAAACAATTTATCTCACTGCCTGTTCATTAAAAGAAAAAAAAAAGAAGGTGGTGATCATAGTCCTTCTTATTGAAAAGCTGCCTTTAACAACACACTTATCTTAGAAGATGTGAAAGGAGGAGAGAGATTTAGGCTTGCATTTGTCTCCCTCCTGTCACTAGACACTTGGGCAGTGCAACATAAACAACAGAAAGATTGATCAGAAAGACTGTTAGACTATTTTAAAATCCAGAAAATATCATTATTTGCAAACATGAGCTTTTTTTAAAAACAAAAAAACCACAAAAATAACTTGCGTTTAAAAAGAAAAAAAAACACAGAATGATTGACATGTAAAAAAGAGCAAATGTGCACAAAAAGAATTTTCAACTCAAAAGTTCTAGATATAAGTTTATAAAGGCTGAGGATAATGTGTGCTGAGGATTCCTGTTTTTACTATTATTACTACTATTCCTACGGCTATTGCACCTCGCCTAAGGCGGCGCGGAAGAGGGTGGTGCAGCCAGCCCGATGAGCACAACGGAGGTGCCCGGGCCAGGGGCAGCTCCTGCTGGGGTGCCCGCGGGCAGGGGGAGGCTCTCGCCGCAGCTCCACAGGCCCCAGGGACGCGGCCCGCGCGGCCGCCGGACGCTCCTGCTGCCTCCGCTCTCCGGGTGCCCAGGGCGGCGCGCACGGAGCAACGCGGCTCCCGAGCCCTCGCACGGCTGCAAACCTCAGAATACTCCAGCTGCCTTCTTGGAGTTACTAATGCAAATGACTGCCCAGGCGGCCAGGTGTTTCAGTTCCTACTGCACAGGCACTGTGCAAGTCAGAAATTGCAGTTTAGATACGGCCGATTGTAAACCTAACAAATACTGCGGATAACAGCGGTGCCTTACAGGACATTGAGAGTCCTGCCTAAAGAGCTGCAATCTGGACCATCTTGGAAACAACAGCAAGTGACACTGCACAGGAGGGGAAGAGGAGGAGAATATGTTCATGCCATCTTTAGTGCTTGTTTTAATGGTTAAAAAAGCACTTCATAACTGTTCTCTCTTTAAGAGTATTATGCATTTGTTCTGAGAATTACAGTTTATGGTTATACAAGACAATATGCAAACAGAGCTTTAAATCACTATTTAATCCTAATAGTACTTTGTTCCTTTCCATACCAGATAGGGGGTATTCAGCTTTCTTTCTGATTAAAGCCACAGCGATGCTCAGTTTCAGAGTAGCAGACTTAGATAAAAGAAAAAAAATAGTTGGATTTATAGTAAATGGCTTGAGAACAGTATAAAGTGAAAGAATATGCAGAACAGATCCTTCCTAACTTTCATATGATATAATACAGAAAAGGCAGCAATAAAGCTTACGGAATTACAGCCCAGGCAGATGGAAGGATAATGGTGGTACCGTGGTTGATCAGTGCACACATTTGCTACAACTCATTTCCAGCCTGCTGCAGAAGTCTGTCACCTGAAGCTGGACAGGGAAGGTCCGCTAGGCTGGACCGTGCGCAGGCTGCTTCATGCTGGCAGCGTGTGAAACCAGCACTGAGTTCACAGCACTGCTTCTTGGATTTCTGTGCCATATGGTACCCTGCTCTTTACACAACCCTATGGGCCTGTTTCTCCAATCATCTCTTTAAAGTTTACCCAAACTCACGTTGATAAGGCTAGAGAGGAGTCTGGCAGAAAGTCAGAGGAATGGCCAGAACTGGCAAACTCAGAAAGCCATTGAAATGAAAACTTGGCAATGTCCCAGGATCAGGGCTCAACATAGAGAAATGTATGCCCAGTGCCTTCCATCCATGCTTTTAGTCAAATAAATCCTACACACACCTACTTAAAATCTTAGATAATCAGTTCAATAGTATTTAATCAGTAGGTCTTCTTTTCAGAGAGATTCTTATATGTAACTCACAAGTGCCTTATACCTGACACTGATATCACCTGATCCCAAACACCAAATGATCAGAAGCACCACTTTTGTTTGGAGTGTATATATTTCTCTTGGCTACAAACATTGACATATGAAATCACTCACTGCAAAATAGGTGTTGGCAAATGAAATAATGTTTTAATTACCTGCTTGAATACGTATTGCAGCATCAGTTCTTCTGTTCCTTATTTCCCTGTACTTCCTGCGAGCTTCATATCCTCTCCAGGCTAAAAATACAAAACCATGTGCTAGAAATTACATTTATTTAAGGAAGTGCGACAGAGCCAGCGATGTGCTGGAACTTTCATCCCTCCTGCCCACTCCACTCCCCCTCCTTACAGTACCTCTTCCTCACCCACCCACATGTTGAACTCCAGGTTCACATCTACAGCATTCACAGCCCAACAACTTCAAACACTGCATCATTCGTCCAAATTTTAATTGTCAGCATCTGCTCACTGGTGTCATAATGCAAAAGGCAAAGGTGCACGATCACTGGACACCTGTGGGCAGTACAAGAACTACTCTCCTCACACATTGCCATCAAATTCCTTATATTGATAAGAAAGTCTGCTACGTACTGCTGATCAGCCTCACCGGCCCACCCAGTGATTTTCATTATCACAAGCTCTGGTAAACATGAGGAAGTGGGGAGAGAGGCCAGAGAGAGAGAGGCAACGAGATGGGGAGGGCTAGGGGGAGGGCATGTGCTGCGTGCTAGTGTAGGAACACCTAAAATACATGCATTTTGTGCACAGGCATTACATCTAAAATATTAAATAAATACATTACCCCTTCCTAAGTTGACACCTTAGAAGTAAATCAACAATATTTACATCAATTAGCTGAAAAGTACGTCTAGCTACTTTGATTTCATAATAAATTATTACAAATGAATGAATAACGTACATGTAATTTAACAACTTGGAGTGCCAAGACAGACAGTGAAATATCGAATGTGAATATTTACCTGACTGTATGATGACAGCACAATTTTCTCTTTTCTCTTTCACTTTCTTGTACCTCCTTGCTCCAAGCCATCCCTTGATATAGGCTTGCATTAATACAACCCGGCCTATAACTTCTCGCAGGAACAAATTTAACTGCTCTATATGGTAATACTTTAGAAAAACCTGAAATGGGACAATAAATTCAGTATTACATGCAGGTAATAGCATAATCTCTTGTATATTGCTATTTGCTTAGTCTCAATTCAAACTCCTTTACGTCACTGTTGTTGGGGGAAAAAAAAAGTTGCAGATAATTTTAGCAATTCTGTGAATCTTGGTCTCAGTCTGCTCGTGGAATTTCATTATTCCACTGATTATAATACCCCTTTGTAAAAAAGAGGTCACATACTTACGCCTATACAAAGTAAATCAGTCAGAGAGGTGTTTTCAGGTATCAATAATTTTATAATACAGTCTATCTAGACAGTAGAAAGATTAATTCTGTGGTGAATTTGTTATTAGAATACTGTTTACCCACATTATACTTCAGGAGGTACATCACATTACGTGCTTTTTTGTTTCAAGGTCTTTTTTCTGTCCTTACCAAAGCAGCCACGTGGGGAGGGTGCTTGGGGAGGTCCTGAAGGCAGCCTTCCTCCTGCAGAACCAACTCCCTTGGAGGGCACCCCCATTACCTGGGAGGTCAGCCAACTGGAACAAGTTTCTTGCTCCTTTTTTTCAAGTACTCAACACTGTACTCAACAAACCACTACCAGACGTGTTCTGCTAAAAGGAGGCACTACTCTTGAGAAGACATCAGCATGCTCTACCTTGGTTTTCCCAAGAATACAGTTGTCTAGTTTAGTTTTTTCCAAAATGACAAGACAATTTTCTCTGCTACCAAGAGGAGTCTCATGTGCCTTGAAAGCCAGGTAGTAATATCTGCAAAGCCAAGTGACAAAGAAAGAGTTAACCAGACAATAAACATGTACTTTTATTGCAGTTGCATCTCTAAAACTCCTCATCCAAATCCTTGCTTACACTCAGTCCCCTTTTCCTAACTGAGGAGGACAAATCTTTCCTAAGATTGTCCTGGAAGATGCACTTAATATACAGCATAAGTGCTACTGTAGTGGTGACACAAATCTGCTGCATTCTTGCAAATCTCCAGTCACTATAATTATTTATAAACTTATTTTACAAAACTTAGAAAACACTCAGGTTGCTTTGAGTTTTTCATAACCAGAGAATGAATGATAGGAAGAAGGAAAAGTGATACAAATAGAATAACAGTAATATTTTACATAATAGGTGTAAAACAAACCCTTTACATAATGTGTGTAAAACATGTCTATACCGCAGTATAAATACACTTCTGCACTATTGTACATCAAGTTCTGTTGAACCTGCAGGTTCTCCCATTTTGTCCATTATCCAGTACTTACATGTTCTCAAGTGGATGAAAAGTTAAAACTGTTACCAAAGGAGGAGAAAGTTTTCAAAAACATCATGAGCTGATGGCTATTTCTCATATCAGAAATGCCAGGAAAGTCTATTTAATCCCTAGAATCTTTCAATACATAAGTCATTGGTATTTGCTCATTTTTGACAAAGGCATATAATCAGTCTTGATATTTGGGGAGGAAATGTAAATCTACACAAGAACTCCAAGGAGTCTTGAGCTTGTAACAAGACCACTCCCATCAGAGAATGTCAGGGGATCTTTCCACTTCCAACATTCTAATAAAAAGATTGCAGATATTCAATCAGTGAAGGCAAAGCCCAGGGTTTGCAGGGCAGTGTTTACAGCTCGCTCTCATTATTAATGGCACTGGCTGATAAGAGAAACTGAAAGGATGCCACTGTGTGAGAAGAATAAGATTAGTTTACAGTAAAAATGACTCTCATATCAATCTTAGCTTACAGAAAGCAAGACACTGAAACTGCATGAATGTCCACTGTGTTTCATATCCCCAGAAAAGACCACTCATGTGCATAAATGAAATGACTGGCACTGCCTATCTTATCCTAAAGGATTTTATCAGTCTGATCAACAGAGCTCACTGCTCTTTTAAAAAAAAGAGCAAGTGAATTACTCCTCTCCTAAATTTAACCATTCTCTTTATTCTTCTGGATTTTGGTGATTATGATCAGGTTTGTAAGTTGCTAGGCATGGTGGCTTTTTTTTCCATTTAATGGGGGTAATTGGGAAGATTTAATGGCTTTTGGATCAGGTCCATAGTAAACAATGATAACTTTTGCTTTAGTTTTGCTTTTGTTTCCATGTTTACATGCAAAGCACCACCTCAAACAATTATGTAAGGTAAAATTACTATGCAAATAGTTAATGAAAAACAGATGCAAACATGTTTGCACTGAACATACATTCAGAATGAATGTGACAGTTCCTGTATGCCAATTTACTGCCTGTTCATGGATGGTGGTTTTATAGTATTAAGATAAGTCTACGCACAAGCAATAGTATTAAATAAGTAACAGCAATACATGTGCTAATTTGTTTACAAATTTAAGGTTATTTTATCATAGATATACTGCTAGACTGTAGCAACTACCACCTCATTTATTAACTGTTTGTCTCCTGCATTAAGTTACACTTCTGTAGGATCAACTCTATTTACACTGTGTTTGAGAGGAACTGGTAGCTTGAGCAAACTGTTCTTTTAATCATTAACGTGGCAAAGAACCATTCGATGTTCCTTAAAATACAGAGAGAGAAATGTGGCCAGTGAGCCTCAAATACATACTCCTCTACAGCCACATGCAGGCAAGAAAAAAATCCTACCCTGTACTAAAGAAAATATGGAAAAGCAATTACAAAGAATGAAATAGTGCAGCACTTTTTTTTTTAACTAGAATATGATTGTCAAATATTAGCTTCAGTTAATCTCTAGAGATTAGCTCCAGTTGTCATAAGAAAGAAAAAAGAACCAGTAAAATAGTCAATAAAGATCAAAGGGGAACAAAATCATGTCTGAAGGCAGAAGCACTGGAATCAGTCCTAGACCAGAGACATTCACTCAGCAGCTGAGGACACTGCCTCCTCCAAATGGCACAGGAGATAAAGCATTACAGAGTTAATATTTTAATGGCATGATTTTCTCACTAACATGATACTATAAGTTTGTTAGCCAAGTCTTTCAAAACACTGAGAGTCATGGCATTTATCAGGGATGGAGAAACAGGGTGTATATAAAAGAAAAATAAAGGACTTACCTCTGCCTTACTGCTAACCTTAATGATGACAGTTTTAGAAGACAAAAAACATTCTGAGCTGCTCTAGTAAAACACATATTTAAAATATATATAACCTAAGCAATTTTTACAGCGTGCAATTTTGGCACATATTTGACAGATACTTTAGGGAAGCTGCACCAATGGGAAATTGCTTCAAAATAGCAAAATGCTATTTTGAAAACTGCTTCAAAGGAAATCTAGGAAACCGCTTCAAAAGTCAGTTCAGATACTCATGACATGAGTTCAGACACTCAGATACTTGTGACATTTACCCACATGTGTAACCTAAGCATTCTGTTTCCTTTCTTAGAAGGAAGGATTCAAGAGAATGCTAATTGCTCTGATTGTATGTGAATCTTTCAATTCACACTGTAATGAGGACATTTAAAATTGTGAAACTTTTTTGACTATTATACCAACCGCTCTTAAAAAAGTTCCCTTTGCATTCCAGAATTAACGGCAATATCAATTCCATATAACTAACTCACCAAAGAAACGATGAACTGTTTTTCTCTTTAAAATGTATCCTAACATGATTCTTATGCAAATGTGTACTGTAGAATTACAGACGCAGACCCTAACTCACTTGGGATCACGACTACAATTCAATAGTATCACTGGATTTTGCCACCAGTGTACAATCAGAACAGCATCATCAGCCTGTGCAGATAAAATGATGATAGAGAAAGTGCATCCAGCCACTACTGCAGTACAAAACTACCCGACAGGGGCTGGCAGAGAAGTAAAATGACAGAAAGGAAAAGCAGATGACAATCCTTTCGTAAAACTTGTACAAAACTTCTGAACACATCTCTGTGTGCTCATGAGGTACTTGAATTCTGATACCACCTAGCACCCACCACACTCTCAAACTTTTTGTCTTTCAGCACGTGACACAGTACATGGCAGACTACAGGGGAAACACTTCCATGGGGGATCTCAGAGGAGGGCCCAGTTGCACCCCACGGTGTGGCAGGTGAGGTGCCCGGGGCCTGGACACCAGGACATGCCATGGAGCGTTCCATGTGCCGGGACTGCTAGGCCGGGTCCCCAGCAGACCCACGCAGCGCTTCGCCGCTGCACGGCCACTGTGCGACCCCACGCTGAGCATGCCTGGTTGGGGGCTCAGGTTAACAAACTCACCCAAAACTCGGGATTGCAGCTGCTGAGCGAAGGGGCTGCAGGGCATTGCTGCAATGCATCGCACACACACATGCTTTGCTGCAAGGCACTGCACACACACGTTTCGCTGCAAGGTGCTGCACATGCTTTGCTGCAAGGCGCCACACGCACACACACTTTGCAATGTGCCTCACACGCACGTGCTTCGCTGCAACGCGCCACAGCGGGTACCCTGCGGCAGCCAGCGCCACAGAGGGCCCACAACCTGAGAGGGCTACAGTGTTTACAGGCGCTGCACAGCACCACCTTTCCTGCTTAACACATACCCACCTACGTACGCGCGTGTACACAAAGATAACATTTATAAAAAATATAAAAAAACAGATGGTTATACTCTTGGCTAAAGAAACTGTGTGTGAATGAGTTACAATCAAGTTTTCTCCTGGCCATCTGTTTTTTAACTAACTTT
>JAUBOD010000129.1:77616-89562 GCA_032353885.1 Nothura maculosa
CTTCTTGTATCTGTTCCTGGCTTAAACCAGGATTCCATCTCTTTCTCAACTGCAGAGAAGAATGTTGCCGTAGATGACAACATCCATCAGACCACAAAGGAAGCAAATATTTTAATAGCAATAGCTAGACATTATAACTAACATAGTCATCTGCAGAAGCTATTTCTTCCTAAACCAAACCATCACAAGCACAATATGAAATGGTTGTTGGCTGCGAGGAAGGTTGCATCTACCAGAGGTGCAGGGAGGAGGGGGAAGGGGGCACACTCAAACCTAAGCATCTCTAATTGCAAAATGGCTTTGTAAACTAATCTCTTATCTGATTGATTCAGCTCCTGCTGTTTGTTCTCCTTAGGTGATAAATGAATCAATTTTGCTATTAGGGAGCTTTTTAAACTCTGTATAAATAAATAATCAAGGAAACTAGTCTTGGTCATATAGAAGTAAAACACAGATACCTTTCTGTATATATTTTCTTGTGCTTAACTCATTTTCCTAAGTACATGATTAGGAAGAGGATATTAGGAGCATAACATCACATTAGCTTCAAATCTCCTGCTGGTCTCATCAGTTTTCTACTGACCCTATGTCCTGCAGATATGTTGACAGAGCGGGTAGGGAGAATATAGCTAGTAACAATTATTATTTTTCACAGTTTTACACCATAATATATGTCTTGCTTTTAAAATATTTTCTCTCTACATATATATTCTTAAAGTAGAAGCAAACATTCCTTATTGTGGAACTACCTATGAGTATAATTTTTTTGCATAAAAAAGTAGAATTGCCAGCCTTTAACAATCAACTTTCTCTTTGCAATAGCCTATAAAAATGCCCATATTCCAGACAAAAATGATAAAAGAAGGTTATTTGCCTTTCTTGTAATGCTATGAATCATCCCTCGGAGGATGCAGTCTCGCCACTGACTAAAGGGGCCTAATGGGTCGGTTAGTCAAGGTACACAATGTTACAAAACCTAATATCAGATTGATCGCAGAAGTCTGGTGATGAGGACTATCTTTTAAGAAAGGTTTTGCCCTCACGATCTCCTTTCCCTCACTTGTTTACCTGGCAGAAATATTGAGGAGGGCAAAACTTTCATGGATTTTGAAGGGCAGCAAGAGAGGAAGTGCATTTCTTCCTGAGGAAAAGAACTTCAAGAAGATGGCAGCAGTGATTTGTTATTTTTGCAGGGAGAAAATTTTCTGAAATAATCTTTTTCTTTGTACTGAATGGAAGCCAGTGGAACTGGCTTTCTTTGTACTGAAAGCCAGCACTGCCAATAGCAGTATGCACAAAATACTGACAAACGTCCTCCATCCCCACTTCCACTCCTGCCACATAAATTTCTGCAGCTTTCCAGCTTGCCCTCCCTCCACGACCCCTCTATCAAGGTGAAGATGTTGCACTTGGCTTTTACTTAACTTACTTCTATGTTTTACTTGACTTTTGGTCCTATCTTCCTTTTGCCCACCATGTTCTGCTGAGCTCCACTGCAAGTCAGCTCTGCTCAGAGGGGCAGCCTATAACATGGCAAAATGAACACAGTGCTCTGAAACCTCGTGGGAGCAACAGTGCTACTTAGGAAGCCTCAGCCAACTTCTGGAGAAAGAAAAGCTAAATACACATATCTGTTCTGGAAAGTCATCCTGCTGGGACATCCAGCTCAAGGAATAAAGCAATGCTAGCCAAGGATTTTATGTTACTGGAAAATCTTCTTCCTCAGCTCTCTCCCTTACACCTCTAACATTTTTCTAGAAGGGAAACTTTACTTTGCCTTCTTGCTGCAAGTAAATACTTCATGTTTACTTTTTTGTTTGTTTTTCTAGACTCGCACAAAGAGAAAAAAAAACCAGTTTCTTTACTCATTTACTCATTCTTCTTTACATTATTACTACTGTTTAGAAGATGATTGCATTGTACCTAAATTGAGATTTAACACAACAAGAACAATTACTGGAAAACTTGCTACTTAGAGCAGCACAGTCTCTTTGCTGTGCATTGCAAATGTACAGGAGCAAAATATGCACCATCCCATTTTGGCCTGGAGTAAAATTTTAAAGTAAGATCATAACAGAAACATTGACACAACCTTAATTGCAACAATATAATTGCTGCAACCATAATAAAATCCGTGTAACCTCCAGTGAGAACATGTACACTCTAACAAGACAAAGAAATGGTTTTGAGGAGCAGTAGGTTTTTCTAATATAAACCAAAGTCCCCTGATATTCAAACAGAAAAAGAGTACTTAGCCCACATCAAATCCTGAGTGTTCAGCATTTTACAATCAGAGGACTATTTTTGTTTCTGTTTCTGTTATCATCTCTGAGTCCAAAGGAAATTATTGGCTGGATGCAATCAAGCTCCTTGCAGTTAATTGCCTCAAAACTAAATGTGAGCTGGCAAAGCTACTGTGTATCCGTTTGTAAGAATTACTTCCTTGGAGGGACTGCTGCTGTAATCCAGCTGGCTGAGGGAAGGGAAGAACTGCCAGGGCACCACAGCCTCACCCGTTTCTCACGAGGCAGCCCAAATGTACCAAGTTTTCCACAAGCTGTTCCTTGCTACAGAAACCAGCTTCTAAACGGTGCCCGTCAGTGGCACATTGGCCCGGGATGGCCCAGAACACTAAACTCACAACTTTTACAGTATATAGTAAACTTTAGTTTACAGACTTGTTGACCCAAACACCAGAAGTTGTCTCATACTTCTAAAAATCGAAATCAGAGTTCAGTAGAAGAGCTTTTCTTGTTCATTCCTAAGAAATCTATTTATAGAGAAGAACATAAGCTACCCAGACTGCACGAAACCTCTGAGAGAAGAATGAGTCATGTCTGGAGTTGACCTCTTCAAAGCTGCTGATAACTGGGAAACAGCCACTATAACCAAAACCATTTGATGTTTGAGCAATATTAACTTCCAAACTCCAGCTCAATTATGGGAATTTTAGGTGAGGAATTATTAATGCCTTGAAGAGATATGGAAGACCATGGTTTTGCTCAACTTAAGCTACAGTGATATTGATAGGCATAAAAAAAAAATAAAGGCAACTGATCATTAATATCTCTTTGCTCCATTACAATTACTGTAGACTTATCTACTGCATTTGGCATAGCTTATACACGCTCACTGTCCCTGGAGCAGCTTAATACCAGAGACACGAAACAAAATATTATTAACACTAATTCTAGAAATGATATCCAAAACTTTTTCTTCTTCTAGTACCAGAAAAAAAGTACAACAAATAATCTAAATTTCTCTTTAGACACTTTGTATTTTGACCTCCATGAGACATTTTTCAATCACAAGAGTATCAAAAACTGTCAATGATGGCTTGAGAAGATGTCACCAAGGCATCATTCCTAGACTGCACATCGTTATGAGTTTTCTCCCACATTTCTTAGCTTTTAATGGCTTATTTTCCTTCCTGATGTTCTGCTGCTCCTCCACTCCAAAGATAGAAATGGATCTGCTATTATATTCGAATTTCTCCATATCCCATACTGATGTGACTTTGCCTTTTAGATCTTCTCCTGTTTGCTGGATACAGGGACTTACTATTTTCAGGTTGTTGAAAAACTGATGTTTTTTTAATTGTTAAACAGTCAAGTGGAAAAATATGCAGAAATATTTCCATTCATTTCATTCACTTTTATCGATTGTTGATATTTTAAAATTTTCAGTTGTACATTAAAATCATTATTTTTTATATTAATCTCACTCATAAAGGTAGGATTAATATTAAAAAAACATTCATACAAGTTTTGTTTGTTTTTGATGAAACAAAGTAGGATGTTTACATTTTGAATAATATTTCTAGAAGGATGCAAGCAATTTATTCAAGGAAAGGCTAGAAAAATACCTGGATTACTGTGGAGTTTCAAAAATTTGAGTTTCCCTTTTAAATGTTCCCATTATGAGCTCTATGATCTCTTTAAACATTACCTGTGGAGCTTAATATACAGCCTACCTTAAAGGACTTTGAAAGTCTAGACTTACGTGTTTTTTGTTTTTGTTGTTTGTTTATTTTCTCCACTGCTTAAACACTGAGCCAACTGCCAGCTTTGCCAGGTTTGGATTAAGCCCTGACAAGCATAAAAAGATGAGGAATTTTGACTCGGTTTATAAATAAACTCCCGGGACCATGCTCCACTCTGCCAATGTAGTCAGCACAGAGTCATTTAGCATTTAGAAATATTAGGAAAGAGACTAAGCCCCATATGACTTCTTCCTTCAGCAGGCTGGCAATCAGCCTGGATGCCAGAATTTCTTGTACTATGAATCAAAAAAGCAACTGACAACAAAAATGAGTTCAAGAGATCAAAAAATATGTTCAGAAAGTGAACAGCTCTCTTTTACAAAATTTCCCTTAGCTTATTATCCAACATACCCAAACACTGTGTAACAAAACTATTACCTAAAGAAATAAAGCAAATGCTTAAGGTTAAGTGAGAACCATACCCACACTATAACGCATCTTGGCCAGAGTCTTTCCAGTCTTTAGGACAAAAAGAGTGGCACAGAAAATGGCTTGAGTTTGGGTGCTATGCTTTTTTCTCCTCAGGAATAGGTGTATATACCCCAAGGTATACGAGGCGCTTTATAGATCAGAAGCTGACTTGAACTTGCTTGGGAGCCTGGAAGCCGGCAAAGTGGCTCAGCGATACCTCTCTATTGTACTCCCTTCCACTGCACTAGCTAGAACTTGTGCTCTACTGCTGGCTTAGCCCTTTATGCATATATTGTTTAAATCTAAAAAAATAAAGACAAAGATGCTTACATTAGCTTGTACAGCCCATTCTTCCCCAACCGCACCTTTACAGTCTTAATAATATGAGAAAGTTTAGTCAGGAATAAATTTAAATGAATCTGAGTATACTTTCATTGAGGTAAAGCAAGACTAATTCTGTCAAAGCTGGATAAATGCCTGGAGGTTTAGCTTAGACTAAGTCCTATTGCTTCCCACCCTGCAATTACACCTTTGCATACAGTGTAGTCAGACCACAAAGATAACCACAATTTGTACAGCCTCAATGTACCTGTCACTCAACAGGAGTAAAGTCATTGTACATCCTACCTCCTCAGAGCTCTTCTTCTAAGTAAAGGTATGGCTAGAAAAAGTGGATCAACCCAAACTGAGAGGTTCGGTCTCTTTTGTTGCTACCCTGCACTCCCTCCCAGAGCTGACCAGCTCACGATGCTGGCAGACAAATAATGCAACCAGTACCAATAGGCAAGCACAGTGGGTATCTTCCTCTTGTCCTTCCACCAGCCTACTTCCAGTTCCTGTCGAGTACCTCACAGAGTAACAGTAATAATCAAAAGCAAGCACATAACATCTCTAAAACAGCAGGACGGAATTCCTGTCCTGCACGCTCGCTCTCAAGCACAATGATCTTAACCAAGTACCCAAAATAGACTGAAGTAGGATGGTTCACATTGAGCAGAGAATCCTATAAAGGACACACAAGGGTTGACTCAGTAAAGAGCTGAAAGATGCAAACGCAAAGCCCTCGGCTTTCTTCACGACACGAGGGCTGCTAGCAGCTGTGTCCTGACTCTGGAGTTTTTCAGCCTGTCCTGCAGGAGTTCCATGCTGAATGGTAGTGTAATGGGAGAAAATGTTCCTTACTCATCTATGTCATGATCACAGATCATGACTGATATACAGTCTTGCTATACTATTAAAAACGGCATCCACATTTTTGTTAATATATTTTTCATTAACAGCAAAGAATTAATGCACTTTTTCTTGTACCTGTCATGCACACAGTAAAATCCAGAAAAAAGAGCATGCTCATATATTCAAAAATATGGTGTAAAGGTTTTACTCAGTATGGGTTTTAAATGGTCATTTACTTAGAACGATAAAGACTTAAGACTATACATTCAAATGACTTCTATAGATCACTACAAATGAATGCCAATGAACTTCTTTACAGTGTCACCCGGTCATCTTGTTATGCATGTCAAATTCTGTACGGAAAATTATTTAATATTCAACTTGATTCAATTCAACTTGAAACTGTACTTGCAGCCATTCCTATATTTAACTTTTGCATTCTGAAGGGAGCTTTGAACATTTAGGCTAGAGTCTAAAAGCATACAAGTATATACATGTTATGAATTCTGAATTACAACATTTGATTTTCCTCATTAACATTAGTAGGTGTTTGCTTATATTAATGAGCCAGAGCTCATGTTGCACTAGAAAGATTTTTGTATCAGAGAATGACTGTTAAGCGTGGGACGGTGTGTTCATTTGCATTTAATTCTATTTCAAAACAGTGAAATTCTGCCACCCTCTGGACAACAACCAAAATAAAACATATTCACAATCAGCCTCTAAAGTGAAAAATATCTTCCGAAGCTGTGGAACAATCACAACCTTTTAAGCAGTTTTGAAATTACTTATTACACAGCATAAGAAATGGTAGTGCTTATTAAACTTCAGACAAGACAATTGTTCTTAGTACTGCATAGCCTCTTTAATACTCTACTTCATATTTATTAGATACTAACTGTATCTTAATAATGCATCAAATAAGCATATTAAAGAGTAAATATCTGTGCATTTCGAATTACAAACTGTGCTTCCAGGGTAAGTGTAGAAAGGGAAGTTTGAAGAATATCCAGCGCTCAGTACCTTGTTTTGGCTACAGAGCCCAGCTGCTGCTGTTCTTGGATGAGCTCAGCCAGCTGTTTTTGCAGAGACATATCTTTACCATGGACTTGTTTAATAAATGGATGTTCCAAAAGGTGGGTGACTGAAGGACGCTTTTCAAAGTCCTTAATAAGACACCTATAAAGAGAAAGAGTGGTCTCATAGCAATGATGTCATTTGATTACAGCATGATTTGACTTAGCTTACTGGGCAGTTGTTTCTTATTGCTTCTTTTCCCACAAACTTGAGCTCCTCAGCACGCCAAGGAACTATATTTATTTTTCTGTTACAGTGCAATAAATCTAGATACTTAACTAAGCATATTCATTCTACAACTATACTAGTATAAAGTGCATGAAGTTGAGTCGGTAAACTTATTTCAATCTTTTTAAAAGAACAACTAATTTACTATAAAAAGTACTGCTGTACAGTTAATATACATTAAACACAACCAGAAACCAACAAGTAGCATCTCATTCAGTCTTTTTCTAGTGTTTCTCCGATTAGTATTTTGAACAAGAACTGCAAGATACAGCCTAACGAAGAATACAAGTGAAATTTGTGATGCAACACTAGCCAGAACGATATGAAAAACTTGCTCTGTTTTAATATGAATGTTTCAGCTAGTTATTATAGATTGTAATGATAAGTGGTAGTGTAAGGATTAGAGAAATTTTTTCTAGCACACATAATTGAGACTGAAATAAGTAAGTAGGGATTTAAATGTTTGCCAAGGTAAAAAAGTTCTGTTTGTGATAGGAACAGGTGATCTAGTAATAAAGAGATACATCCTATTTATTAGGACAAAATAAAACGTCATGCCAATTTGTATAATCAAGATTTAAAATTGAGGAGGTCAAGATTAAAGTATAATTATTTTCTGTACAATAAATCAGAAATAGAACATTCCAAACAGAAAAGTGATATGATGGGATAAAACCTCTTCAGATGTCCTTCAATTCCTCTTTATATCATTATACCTTACTCAAAGGAATGATTAGCTTTCTTTTAGAACATGAAAAAGGAAAGGTACCATTCAATATAACCTCAATTTTGCAGCCCACGATGAGTTTATATGAGAATGAGAAGCATTCATAATAACACACTTTACACTCACATTTAATATTTACTAACATTGACAGTTATTATATACATACACATGTGTGAAATTCTTGTTTAACATGGGACATAAATCACAAATAAAAATTATCCTTTTTACCCTGAAGTTCAGTAAAACTTTAAAATCTTTTACAGTAATGTTGACAGTATCAATAACAATTATAATTTTGCAAACCTTATATTATCTCTAAAGTATCACACACATTCACAGATTTTTGAAATTACTGAATATAAAGCTCAGGCTCACCTTAAATGCTTTACTGAAGGCTAAAGTCTGTTCTTACAATGATCCTGCAATGCCTTTGGGCATAACTTGAACATGTTAGCTTCTTGAAGACCATTTTTCCAGTCTCCTTCCACTACATCACACCCAGAAAAAAGAGTCAGCAAAACCTGATGTTGGTTTTTGTTGGTTTTGTTAATTTTGCTATCAGTTAGAACTGGTGCCTCCTGATATAAAAACTAAACCAACAGAACCTCCATTATCTCCATTCCTGTGAGCACAACACCATAAATACCATTCCTGCCCTCCCATGGAAAGAAATCCATCACCAGCCGTTAGCAGATTCTGACCTCCCCTCTCTTTCTTTTGTTATCCATGTCAGTACACCCACACATACACTATGGTCCATGCCAATTCTCATTGTATTTACGTTTCCTAAAACAAAGAGGCAAGAAGCATGTGACAAGAGCGACACCATTAATCTGAAAAGAAAAAAAAAGAAAATACTGTGCTGTATACAGAAACACGGATTGATGGCAAATGTCTTAAGTGGAGATTTCCTTCTGAAAAGTTCATAACTCGTGGATTTTTTACCTCTTTAACAGTAATTACAAATCACATAAAGTAATCACAAATTACATACAGTATTATGCACACTATATTGTTAAAGTCCAACTATTCCTATTACATTTGAATACATTTGGGATAGTAATGAAACGGAATCCAAGTGAAGAGATATCATTACAGCTACTTTTTAGATAATAAAACCATTAGGTTTTGGCTAGAATCTCCAGATGACACAGGTCCACACAGAATACCACAGTGCTTACCTAAAATGCTAAGAATATGAAAAGCTTTTGTCCTGTGGTGCAAAGATATGGAAATAAATTTGGAAGATCAGTGGACCTACAGTGATGCTCTATTGACAAGAACCAGAAGTTGAATCAAATATATTGATACACATAGAGTCGCAGAGGTGAAACAAACACACAGATATCCAAGATCCTGAAGTCAGTGAGAAAGTCTGGTAAGAATGGGAACTATTCTTCTGGCTTCGCCATTGCGTGCTGACATGCAACCTGTTCAGGGCTGGCATGTATTTTAATGGGCACAGGTAAGTTCTGCCAGGGAGGAGGCTGCCTAGATTCCCTTCCGTCGCCAATGCCCTCCTGTTTATTCACTTCCCATTTGTGCCACTCCTCAGCTTCACAACTTCAAAAGAAGTTCATATACCATTTTATCCATATGCAACCTTCTTTCTTGGACAAAAAGGTATTTCATGGAAGAGAATGACAGGGGAATGTAAATCTCCACTGAAGTCAGTTTAATCTATCCAATTAAGTTGGATTCGCACCAAGTTCCTAGCACACAAGGAGCACAGCAGTGGAAAGGTAACACAGGCCATAGGGAATGAAAGTGCATTTAAATTGGCACACTCCTTTTTGCCCTGAAACCGAGCTGAAATGCTGACCCAGCCAGTTACAGAAAATACTCCTTATTACGTCCCAAGGCCTGTCACCAGCACCCAGCTTAGTGACAGCACCTGACTAGCTGTCCCTGGGCTCAGTGCACACTTACACATTCAACACCAGTTTGGTCTGCTGAGGCTCTGTGCAGGTGGTATCACGTGTTTCTCCTTTTGGTACATATTCCCATTTCTTCTCCATGTAGACAAGCATTCCAAGGAATACTGTTTCTGCGCGGGGTCAGCTCCACTGAACCATGCTGCTCTTAACGGCACGCTGAATGCATACTGCTGGTCTTAGCTAATGCTAGCTGGAAAAGACCCTCACCCACGTACGAGTGAGAAGAGGAAGCTACCAGGCTGCCAGGCTCACTTGCAACATCTAGAGATGCATCAGCTTCTGCACTGGTAGCAGGGCTGACGCTCTCTATTAACTACCATCAATGGGGAGCCCAAGCAGAGTAGCAGCAGAGTGCTGAGGAGTTTGCCTCACTTCTGAGGGATGAAGAAAATGAAAATATCATCAGATGCCCATCTGAACACACATTTCAGATCAACACAGACAGTTAGATTAGGCACTGCCAAACATCAACCATGATGTAATTATATACAAAAAAGGGAAATGCAGTGCAGCTGCAAATGAAATCAAATTGTTTGCTCAATTAAAAAGATATATATATAAAAAATCTTATGTTGTGAGAATGTCTTGCACTAAGCAAACTGACTAAAAGAAATCTACTATAAGACATGTTTTACATGACATATGATGAAAATAACAGCCATAACTGGTCTATTATTTTTTGGATCTAAAATGTCAAGCCTTAGCCAGTCAAGAATAAAAATGAAACAAACATTTTACCATGCTGGCCTTGGGGAAAGTCAATCCAATGCCTAATTTGAAATTCTAGTATCTTCCATCATGCTTTCTTAGCTGAAAATTAATTCTCAGAATTCATTAGCGTCACTACATTAAACATAGGTTGCAGCCATTTGCTGCAATCTCCAGCTAAGCTCCTAAGCACCATTTCCATTCTGCCACAATTACAGGCAAAGATGAAGCATTTATTAGCAGGGAATAAGAGCAGACTCCCATACACGGCAGCCTGTCTGAGGCAGCCTCTAAAAATTCACAGGCTGCTTGCACTGCTTGCACTCGGGTGATAACATTGTTGGACTTGCTGGGTCTCAACAATGTAAACTGCCATTTGCAAGCAGCAAATCAGATGACTGAGAGGGGAGCTATTTATTAGCATTCATGAGCTAATATTTACTAATGAATAAATGGAAAGAAATAGATTTTGTAAGAACTGCAATGGTGATCTAAATCTCCTGTGTGTTCAGAAACAGAAAACAATTACTAATGCAATTCATTATTGCAGGCCAACATAAATGGAGCAGCAGCAATATTTCTTTTAGAAATTCTTTCATGAAATCCATTATGATGCTTTTGGTCACAAATACTTTCCTCAAAAATAAAAGTAAGCCAGTCCAACTCTTAGAACTTAGGTATACTTATCTGCAGTATCTTATTTTCCAGTTGTTTAAGACTGCTAGACTTTCTGTCAATCTTCCATCTACTGGCAGTAAATTACTGGAATCCATTTTGTTTCATAAACTGAATATTCAAGCATATATCCAGTCACTGTTCATCATCTGCATGCACAAAAAATGTCTCAGACTCAATGTTCGAGTAGGGGAGCCCACAGCATCTGGCCTAGATGGAGAAAGTGTCCGGCGTGTTCAACACGTACTGATACAAACTGTTCTCAGGCCCCGCTGGTGCCCCCTCTGCCGCTCTCACGCTTGCCACTGCGCTCTGCTCCACCATCCCCTCCTGCCTCAGCTCCCCACTGTGCTGCCCTGCCCTCTCCATGCTTCCCATTGAAAAAAGGAATTTCCATGCAGTAAAAGAAGGGCTGAGTTTGGAATGGACCTCTGGAGATCATCTAAGCCGATTCAGGGATTGGAATAGGACTTGATACCTTCCTGAGGGGCTGGGCTCCTCTCCTCCCAAACCCGGTAAAACATTTAAGTTATTGTGTTTCCCTGAGAGCAGAGATAACATATCCCCTCAGTAACATATCTGGAGAGATTTCCCACGGGGAAAGGTGGAACGAGAGATAACATATTTTCTTGTTCCTCTCTCTAATCTGAGGCAGGGAAGATGATGGTCACTAGATTCTGAGATATTTGTTTTCTTCTCCATCTTATTAAAAATTTTTTTATAAAATAAAATTGTCATCAAAGTAGTTATGGTTTTGTGGAGATTTCTCCAGGACAAAGACAGCACAGCTAAATGTGAGCCCAGACAGCAGAGGAAATGACATCATCATCATCACTTTTGAAGACTTCCACCTGAACTAGAGTCTCAGTTTCTGTTCCTGGCAGACAAGGCAAGACAAGACAAAACCATCACGAGAGCGAGCAGTTTCTTGACAGCTGCTGAATATTTAGGCAGCAGTCGTGCACACC
>JAUBOD010000129.1:103572-120548 GCA_032353885.1 Nothura maculosa
AAAATACCTTAGGATATGAAAATGAAAATGCTAGAGAAAAACTCCTCCTGGCAAGTCCTCCTGGCCTGTACGTGTCCCAGCCCCAGTGCCCTCGGCAGCAAGAGGCCTAGAGTCGGCCACCTCCCTGAAGACGCCGCCCAGCGGAGCAGAGACGCTCTTGGGAAGCTGACTAAAGTTGAGTGAGTGACAGGAAAACTAACAGGAACGTAACAAGTCATCCTCTAAGAGGAGGAAGATTAGTAACAGAAATTTTAGATAATTTAGAGTGCTGCACAAAACCTGCTAGGTCTGCAGTGCTCCTGCTGAGGGCTGTGCTTCCCTGGGACACCCCGACACACGAGGTAAGGTCCTCTCAGAATCATGATCAGCCTGAGCAAAAACTGTGCCCTGCCCTGGGCACACGATGGAACACAGGCTCCCTGTGATGTCCCACCAGGCTGAGACACGCTTTCCAGGGCCCTCTTTTCCCACCAAGAGTCCAGTATTTTCACCTTTTTTTTTGCCAGGCACAAGGGGACTTGTTTCACAGATCACAGAACAGCTGAGTCTGGAAGGCACCTCCAGAGATCATGTACTCTAACTGCGAGGTCAACTAGAACAGGTTGCTCACGGGAACACAGTAACTTACTATTCATATCATCACATGAGCAGCCAAACATCCTTTCGCTCTCCCTTCCAAAACCATGGCAAAAACATGATTACAGTCAATCAATTCATTTCTGCTTTGCCAGAGAAATATTTCTGCCCATTTAGAGAAGCAAAAAGAAAAAAAAAAAATGGAGAGAGGAAGCTTGGATGCAGCTCCCTTCCACAGGAGAACCTTTGGGGCAAAGCATTCCGGTTCCAGAGGTATCATTTAGTACACCTGGCAGTAACTCTGGTTAGTCTACACTGATAATGTGTAGACTGGAAGAAGTTTCATCCAGAAACGTCACACTAAACCCCTTTTTCCAAGTACCAGAGAAAAAAAATAATTCTTGACCAAGTAAATGTTCTTATAAGGCTGTTGATAAAAAATCCTGTTATTTCAATCTGTATAAAGCATTATTGGGATAGTGTTTCATTTATATTTTTTCTATCAGCATTTTATTTTAAAACTGCAACATCTCAGCTTCTCAGAGGACACAGTAATCTATTTCAATATTCTCCTAAGCTTCGCTTTTTAACCATTAAGAAGAGATTTTGCAGATACAGAAAAAAAATGTGCATTTATACTGCCAGTCCGCAGCTTTGGGACAGAGTTTGGTCACTATGCAGAACAATACAGCATGGACTGGAGGTTGTGTCAGAGGAACAGAATCTTCCTCTTTACAAAGTGGGGATTTTATGTCACTGGATGGTCAAAATCCTGTCAGACCGTCCTCACTATCAGGCTAACCCACACTAAAAGGGGCCAGTCACCAAGATACTGAAACAAGTCATCCCTTGGGGTGCTTTCCTGAGCCAGAAAGGGTCCGTGCTTTTCTTATACTCAACAGGCCTCAAAGGAATCTTGACGGATTTCTGAAAGTCATTTTGCCAAGACAGTATAAGCAGCATCAGAAACCTGAGATCCTTGATCTTTTTCTTGAAAACTGATGACTAATTTGCAATCGTTTGCAAATACCAAATTAAACTCAGTAGCCAGACTTGTAATCTGTTGATAGTAAACTGCGAGAAACAGCAACATATTTATGCCCAGAAAGATTATATATGACATGACTCTCATGACTAACATAAGCAAAAGACATTTGGTATTTCAAAAAGGTAGTTAATGTAAGAATAGTAAAGCAGAGTTAACAGGAAAATACAGGAGGAAGAAACAAAAATGTTAAAAACAATCAAGGATATGGTAAAAGAAAAGCAAGACCAGCCAGCCTGATTAGGGGGTTATTTGTGTTTCTGATTTCAAGGACCAAACATACAGCCAGAAGCTCCATCCTGGCAAGGCAGCTTCAGTTAAGTACTAAATGAGGACTCGGAGATAACATGTTGCTGTTCTGCCTAGCTCTGCCAGTAAACTCCTATGAAATACTGGGCAATTATTTTGCTGCTTGTGCTGCTGCTTCTCCTCCATTCCTTTTTCTGATCAATTTAGCTCTTACTTCCAACATGAAAAGACACTTTTTTTAATCCTATTATTTCACACAATGAAACCTCTTCTTAGTTGATGTGCTTCAGAAATACAAATAAACATAACAGCAAACCTATAAAATAAACTTATTAATACATGCTTGATATAACTGGTACAAAACATGAAATTGAATTACTGGGGTTGACAGAAACAAGTGCCTAGAATCTGCACTTTCAACAGGAAACATGGATTACTCTTGATTGATACTTCTTCATGACTCAAACTTCCCTCAAACTCTTTAGTCTGCTGCACAGCATTGTAACAGCACTGTTCACAGCGACAAATATTACTCTGACAAAGCAGTCTAGTTCTGAGATACTTACAAAAAATTAATTAATGATGGACAATTATTAAGAATAGTATAATGCAATTTCTGAAGTAACAGGCTGAGTGTATTCTGGACTAAATGACAAAGAAAAAAGAAACATATGAAGTGTTTAAAAAGAGAAAAGAAATGAACTTTTAAGGTAAACTGCCTTCTGAGCTTGATAATGATGTGAACTGGAATTTAATCCTCTCCTATTTTTTTTTCAAAAAAAAAGACAAAAAATCATTTAAAAGTTTCTTAATGGTTTTGCATAGGGATCCTAGATTTCAAAGCAAAAAGTATTAAACACAATATAATACATATATATAACTTATTCCTTAGAAATACCACCTCAAGTCACAAGTTTAAATAAACCTCCTCTCTTAGGCAGAACTCAGTAACATAGAAGGCTATAAAACAGTTTCCCAATAAGCCTGTAAGAAGCTATTTTAAAACTGACCTCTCTTCTGAAACAACTGCAGGCAGTGGAAAACAATATGGGGGCAATACTGACTCAAAGGAACTAGAGAGTTTGGGAATGGATAAAGTCAGCTACAGTAAATTTAAGAGAGAAAACTAAGGAGGGGAGGATGAAATTTAACAAGAAATTAAGTGTTGAAATACTAGTTCAAAAAAAAAAAAACCTACAAAATAATGTTAAAAAATGAAACTCCCCAACTCTTGTCATGAAACTTGTGAAAAAGTAAGATTCTCTCAAAGAATAAGCACCTTTACAAGCACCTTCACTTCACATTTTGAGGGAACTGCGAAGGACAAGAGTGAGAAAGGGAGGAGGTGAGAGGGAAATGATTAAAAGTCAAAGCTGCACAGAGACGAAGCATGTTTGGCATACAGAAGACAGTGACACAAGTTATTTGGTTGTAAACTTAGTTCTAAAGCCAGAATAGATCACTACCACCATCTGTAATTTGATTTATTTCATATCAAGCTATACCCCAAATATTTTTTGCATTACATCCAGCAGATTCTGGCTGAGGTGGTCAAACATACTTAACGGCAGACTCATGACACAAGCAAAGAAAAGCCATCAGAATATGTGCCTATGTTAAAATGATCTTCTCCAAAACAAAACATGTAGTATTTCCTTTTTAAATTTCCTAAATACAACATTCAGTCACTAGCCCCTCAATCATTCTTTTGCCCAGTAAAATACCAATCTCAAATACTTTCTATCTCTGTAAAAGCCTAAGATCGAGCTGCCAACTTTCTCTTGGATAAAGTGCAAAAATATTGTCAAGCTTCTTCAACAAAACTATTTTCTTTTTTCTCAAAAAAAAAATACAGTTCTCCTAGAAAATGCATTTGGTTTTGATCACCTCAGCTGGATTTCTGTATCTGTTTTCTCAGCTATTTTTAAACCTTTTCTATGAGTCTTCCTCAATCACTCAATGTCTATTTTTTCAAAGGGCTACTAGCAACACCAGACAAGTTGTTTCAAATGTTGTGTCATTAAGACTGGATGCAAGTGAAGTAACCTGTGTATTTCTTGAATCCCCTGGTGTCCGTGCACAGCTAAGGGGAACCTCTTCCCCTCGGCGCAGAATGGCCTGGAAGGGACCGCAGCAGGTCTGCGGTCCAACCTCCTGCTCAAAGCAGGGTCACCTCTGAACTCGTGTTCAGAGCAGGGTGCTTCGGGCTGCATCCCATCAGTGGGAATTCATTTGCAGTTAATTACCAGCAAAGATTCTGAAGCCTCTTCAAACAACGTTACTGAACCTTTGCCAATATACCATCCAATAGTTTCCTCTGACCACATTTGTGTGTTTCTAAGTGAAATTTGGTTTCCCAATGCAGAATGCAGCACTTGGTGTCTTGCACAGGAATTCTTGACCCGACCAGTGACAAACATTTGCATCTCCTGAAAGGATTCTAGTGAAAAGGTGCAACACAACTACAATCTACATGTGGTGGAGTTTTAATTATCCTGAAAATCCACTTATGAACTCCTTGAACATGGTGGTTATCAAGATTTAGAACCAATGTCTAGAGCAATAAATTTTTCTTTAAAATTTTTATGAGTTCTAACTTTGATTACACCTGTGATAGGAAAGAAATACAAGACACTAATTGTTAATGGTAAACATATAGATATGCCCCATGCATTACTATGCACTAATCACACATAATGATTACACAGAACAGAATTTTAACATTAATAAAACTGATAACCACAGCAAGCAAATCAATATCTTTTCAAGCCAAGGCTCCTTTTCACCCAATATGTTTGCAAATAGTGTGATTATTTGTTACTGCATATTTCTAAAAATTACTTCAGAGGTCAAGACACTCAGGCATTTATGGATTATTTATTATGAAAATGAAATAACCTGTGCATATTCATTATAACATTCAAAATAACTGCAATGTTTTTAGAATGTGACTAGCATCAAAAAAGCTTGGCTTTCACTTTCTCCTGTTTTTATCAGTGCCTAAATTAATTCCTTTACAAATGTGAACGTCAATATTCTATTTTGTGAGAAATGATCTGCTTTTTGATTACATTCCACGAAAGGTTTTGGTAGTGTGAAATGGCATCTGACTCTAGATATGATATATGTGAAGGGATTATCTTTTTTTAGGTAAAAATTTAATTTAATTTTCTTGGCTCAATTCATTACAAATGATGTGGACTACTGAACCAGAGTAGCCATAGCCTATGAAGTATGTTTTGGAAACCCACAGAGCTAACAGTTTAAAACACAGATTCTCTTATTTGGGCCTGCATTCGGTACAAGAATAGAATTGTATTATGTTCCTTAACATCAACTTGTAACTTGCTTCTGCAAGGCACGAGTATAGGAAGTGGCCTCCACATTGATTGCTCTGCAAAATCATAAGCTGCCTGCGCAGTAATTCACTAGAACACAAGCATGCATTTTATGCGTGCAGCAACTTACCAGTAAATGTGCATACAAAGAGACTATTGTTCAACAAAGTAGACTTGGCAGGTAAAATCTGCAAGTTTTAGGAACCTAAATCCAAGCAAATATTCCTAAGGCACTAAGTAATGTGGCTTTAACCTGAGACTGCTTCAGAGTTACAAGTGAGACACACGCAGCTCAGAGTCCCTGTGGTCTGCACATTCCCTCCTTTCAGCACCAAGCCTCCAACCCACATATCTGCCCTGTTATGTAGCAGCGATGAAGGAGACTATAGGATTTTCTACTACACAGCAAGGCTTCCATTTAACCACCACCTTATCCAAGGTCTGACGCAGTAACAAGTCCCTCTGGAGCAGGTATGAAGACTGGTATCAGAGCAGGCCATTCCTGACTGGCAGAGCAGCTAGTTAGGTCTTGTGGCCAGCGAGTCTTGGGGACCCACCGAGATTCCTCATGTACTGGGATGCATCATATTCCTCATGCAAGTTGCTCATGAACCTAGATTTTATTGCTAAGCCTCCCTAAAGGAAGCTCCATGTGAAAACATCATCTGTCCTTAATGGTGGGGAAGTCCCACTGTAGTGCAAATTGCTTGGGCTTCAGTTTTTTAATCAATGGAAATAAAACATCAAAGCAATACTTGGTATTTGTGAACAGGAATTCAATGTTTTCCTTCTTTCCAGTATTCAGGGAATTTAGCACAACTAAGGCTTCATTTGCTTCAAGCTGTATCAGAAAAAAAGGGATGAGTTTTCACAATTGAAATCCTGATGGAGCATTTTACAAGGGAAGCAGAGTGCAATTTTAGCACTCTGCCTGCCTGCCTGCTTCATGCATGCTCACTTCACACTGAATCAAGACTCTTAAAATTTCAAGCAAGGAAACCTGCCCTGGTTACCTTGGTGATAAACTAAGGATAAAAATTGCACATAATTGTTGCTGATGTCACTGCTCCCAATTGTTTCCAAGGTTACAGAGTATCTCAAATAATAGTGATGTTTCATTTCTAGACTATATTGGAAGACCATTTTCTGTTCTCAGTAAATTGTTTAGTGCTGCAAGTAATCTATCTAAACCTTATCTAATAAGGCATCAGCAGCCTCTCAGCAACTTCTGGTGATGATGTAGATTTATACATTGAAAATGTAACTACCTAGTTCTTTACCGAGCTATATGACTTCTAGATTATCTCAATTATTTTTATCCTAGAAATCTATTTCCATAGCAAAGAATATAAATCAATCATATAAAAATATCTGAAGAGTAAATATCTTACTGCAAAGCAATATTATATATGAATTATCTACCTGGAAAGAAGCTGTTCTCCTGGCTGAATGGTGGAAAATTGGCTGCTAGCTATTTATAACTGACTGATTTTCCTACCCCGTCTTCAAACTCATTTTAAATGCAGGGCCCTGAAAACAAACAAACAAAAACCTATAAAATGGGCAACACTACATCTGCTCCATTACAACTTCTAGTTCAATATTCACCATAATAATAATCTCTTTAAAACCAGTAATTACTGTAGGTACTTCCCTTATAGTAGTTCCTGCCTAAGGACAACTATTGACAACCTTATGTACTGCAGCTCCATATCAATTGCCATGAAGAGGTGAGCAATGCTGCAAACACACTAGGAGCTATATAACTTTCAGTTTATCAGTTGAGCTCAGCTCAGTGCCTTAAATTTAACTATGCCACACCTCAAATCTTTATCTGTGTTGCAGACAACAACAGCTGACAGACGTCCACCTACCACTTCTCCCTGTGCTGGACGTGCCTTTTGTCACTCGACTGCTCTCTGTGGGGCTTGACCTTGGCAGCATGAAATTTGGGGAGGGGGGGAAGCGCCTACTGTACCTTAGGAGAACGCTGTTACTTATGCAATGGATTTTGAAAAGTAATAATTTACTCTAGAAACTGGTTGACTAAAGTCAATACTGGTTGACTTTGTGTGCATTTAATGCATGAAATGAACTGCAAATGGAGTCACTAGAAACATCTCAGGCAACTCAGCTTCTACCTAGAGTTATGAGAAGGTTAAAGCACAGCACAGAGAACAAAACAGAATATCAAAAATGATGTTTTCTTTCTGTTTGTCCAGAAAATGGCTGATAATTTGGCATATTTGTTCTATTATTCATTTGAATTTTTTAATTCACCTAAGCTGCACACAATTTATCTCTTCCCTAAGTAATCTCCATGAATGCTTTAGCAACAAATCTGTCAGGAGTATTTATTCTAAAGCAGTCGCTTTTAAATAAGCATTGCAGAACATTTATATAAAACAACACTCTTATTTTTGTAACTGCATGTATTTGCTAGAAACCCATTTGGAGGAGAGCATCTTAACCAATCAAGAAGCAACAAAATACTGTGTATGCAAAGTCTATCCTAACGGCTGAAACACTAACTGCTTACAACAGACTCGAGAACAAGCCATAGAGCATGAATTACTTGCTGAAATTAGGCTGTGAATACATTTGAACAAACAATGCACCTGTAAAATCAAAACCTATTCATATGCAATTTATGGAAAGGAATATATAGAGAAAATACATGAAGAAACTTACATATCATGTAAGTATTGATTTGATAACTGAAAGAAAAGAGGAGGGAAACTGTGTGATTTAATTTTAGGGCTGATTCTTTTCTGCCTCGTACTATGCAAAAAGTATTTATAATATTTTAGTACTTCAAATATATTAAAATGACATAAGGTATAATGGCATAAGGCATGGGAAGCAGACATCATTTTGCTACAGTATGGCTGCTAACTGCACACACTTCCATTTTTAGATCCACTGCTGGACTTAAAAGAGCTATTACCCAGAAATAGGTTTGATACAGGCCTAGACACAAACAGCTTGTTTTGCTCTCAAGGCACAGATGGTGTAATGAAGATAACCCTACTGAAGAGTAACCCTGCTGACAGTAACTCTGCTGGTTACTACCAGCGACTCATTACTCAGTTCAACCCCGGCATAAACTTATTTAATTTTAATATTTAAACTCTAGGATATATTTGACTTTTACCATTTCATATTGCTGTTTCATATGGCTTGGCGAGGAATAATTTCCTATACAATCTTTTAAGGGCTGAGTCCCTGATATGGCATGTTAGCACAAAACACTTTTTTCACGGAACACATGCCCTGCCAGATATGCAACAGGCCAGAACATTCACCCTTGTCTTACTGAATAATGTAATAGGAATTCAGAAATTATCACAGTGGAAAATACGCGGTAGCACCATACCAGTCACTAGAACTGGAGCCAGGAACTGTTTTCCAGCAATATTTTCCCATTCTTTTTCTGCACGTGATGGAACATAGAAGGTCATTGGGGTTCCCTACAGAGATAAGCATTTTTTTAGCCTCACATCAGATGTTCTGTCTACCCAGAAAATAGCAATGAAGGGTCTTTAAGGTTTAGAAATGTCTGCCAAGAAACCCTCAAAAGTGCTGTTAAGGAAGACATAACTGAACACAAGCATTTACTGAGATTTTCAAAACACCTCCATGCCTCACCTTCTTTGAAATCTGTGATCCTGAACTTTTCTGAACAATCGAAGAACAGCAGTAAAAGAGTGTCAGAGGAAGTGAAACATATAAGTTCTCTTGGAAAATCCATCTAGCAGCACATCAAAGCACTTAAATTTGAAAATCTAGTCAAGTTTGACTTGTACGAGGTTATGTAAAGAGATTGCAACATACCTAAGAATTTCTAAGGGTTTCATAGAATCATAGAATCTTCAAGGTTGGAAAGGACCTCTAGAGATCATCTAGTCCAACCTTCCTGCTCAGACAGGCATACCTAGAGCAGGTGGCACAGGGCGGCATCCAGGCGGGTTCTGAAGACCTCCAGAGAAAGAGACTCCCCAACCTCCCTGGGCAGCCTGTTCCTTCTCTTCTCCAAGGAGGTTTCCCCAATTCTCAATATGAGACAGTTTCCCAATCCTCAATATCATATCTGTATTCTTTTATACCTACAGTAAGACTTTCTATTCTTGAATCCATTTGCTATTCATATACCAACCAAGGACTATGAGGACATTGTATTTCTAGTCACTAGATCTTTCTAGGGTGTGGCATATCACCTCACAGTCTTAAAATTTGTATTTTCTATAAAAATACAGTAACAAGCAAATGAAAATCCAAAGTACAAAACAACATAATGATGTTTAAAGAAAAAACAATTGCTTGGACAGAGCTTCTGTCGAAACCATGATGCTTTGCCTATATCCATGGGCCGAATTTGATCCTTTGCATTAATTTATTAATAATGCCTTAACCACATTTCACATACCTGTTAGGATATGAACATTCTGCTGTGAAACCTGTACATCTGCCACCAAATTATAAGACTGCATTAAGCATGCTCCTTTAATTATGTCAAACAGTTCATTTTAAATAACTACAATTCTATTAATTTTGAGGGGATTTTTGTTTCACAACATTAATCAACTCTAAACTTTATTGTCCTATAACTCTTACGTATTTTTCTTTACTGCTCCATACAGCAGAAGTCAAAGTGCAGACTACAGGATACATCAGTCTTAATGCAAATGGCAAAACTAAAAAAAAAATTGTTAGAGCCACTTGCAATATGAAAGGTTATATTAGAAACTGTTAATATAAAGTTAACCCCAGAGACTAGAGTCCCCCAAACTGCTTGCACTTATTTAAACGGAAGCAATGACCTGTAGAACACCAACTGCCTTACAGGACATGCAGCAAGGCCTGTCTCTTCACATTACCACACCTTAAAAATGACAATAACTGGGCAGTCTTACAGAACCTCCTCAGAGAGCACTATTAATGATGAAGTGAGTGTTTGCACCAAGAGTACAAAGCTGTCCAGAACTACTTGGAGGCTGAAGAGGTGATAAGATACAAAGTGGAGATACCAGAGCTGGTTTGGCTAAAGCCAATTTGGCCCCTGAAACAGTCCAGAATCACGAAGCACAAAGTAACAGGCATGCCTAAAAACTCAGGTCCCAACACAGTAGCTGGAGCACTGCTCCCTCCAATGGGGTACTCCCTCGCTAGCTCAATTCCACCATATGAATTAATGAAGTGTATTTTTTTTGTGAGAAAACTAAATATCCACTTCTTATAAACAGTTGATTTTAAATCAGGTGCTTTCTTCTGCCTTCAGAAGAGCAAAACCTGACCCATATTCCATGAGTGGAGAATTTGGCTCAGGTTCCTTTAGTATCAGCTATCAGTGTAACCTAGAAAACTGTTCTTAATTTACCGCCTCCTGAGAAAGTGAAGAGACATATCCAGATACACAGGATGTATACAGCCTGGTCTGGATTCTGTGTCTGCACTAGTTCACATACACTTTCAAGACTATAAAGTGGAATATCTATCCCGTTTGCCACTTTATTCGTCATAGTCATCACTTTTCAAAATTGCAAGTCACTGATAACTTAAGAGGTAGCACTGATATAACACTTGCCATAAGATAACAGAGTTTGAAGAATTTATGGACTTGTTTTATTTTAAAAAGCTTAGGTATACTGGTACTTGGCACTTAATATTTCACTTCATAGTATTCAGCCAAAACAGACACACCTAGGCTGGGGCAGCAGATGGAAGAGGTTAAAAGTATCAACTCCCAAATTACCAACTTTGCTAGACCACCTTCCTTTCATAATTTATACCCTTCTGTTGCAGATTTGAAAATACACTCTAGACAGATGACATGTTAACAGAATCATTTCATGGTTCAGTGTCTTCTCAGTATGATTTATCTCTATCTGTAGGCACTGGAGGTACCTCTTCCGGAGATTTATGAGTTAGGTCCAAGAATTCATTCCAATGAGGTAGAATGTGTGCACCATTGAAAAACAGAACCTTAATGTTTGCTCTAACATAATGTTTTCTTCTCATATAAGTTTTAAGACTAACACTCATGCATGTGTAATCAAAACTGTTCCAATGACACTGCATGTTCATATAAATATTCATGAATGAAAGAGGTCTTTTAAATTTGCATTAGTCCACGACCATGTATCCTTTCCTCTTCCGGAACTATGCAACAGAGAAAACAATTACAGCTTAGGTCTAATGAATCATCTGAATTAAAATTTAGCTGCCATTTCTTCACTTCATCTTGGCTAGCAGATATTTGCTGCCAACACTAAAATCTATGTAGTGCAAGAGAAGCTGTTAAACACTGGGAGATACATAAGCATCACTCATACTCCAGACCATATTATCAAAAATAAGAAGTTCATACTTAGACTTAGTATTACATACTTAGTATTTTCAAACGTTCTCAGTGTCCAGCATCTCCTAATGTGAAATTCCCAGTCAGATTTTCAGAGTAGTGCAGTGGGGTCATGTATTTTTCATGCCAAGCTTGAAAACTCAGAATTTTCTGAACATCTCATCTACCCTTCTCTGAAATCTGCCTCATCTGAAATTTGGGCACTTTGTTAAGACAAGTTTAATCTCTAACGACATTTTGCATGTTGGACTTAACAAAACATTTTCATTGTTCTGTTCACACAGGGCCATCTGGTAGCAACAACTCTGAAATCTTGATATGAAAAACAGTTTATTTCTGTCTAACTCTGGCCAAGAATCAACAACGTTTTCAGCAATGCGCGTACATCACCCATTTTGTACTGTAGGTAGCTCAGTTACAGCTTAAGACACACTAAAGAAATGGAGGACAGGAATAACACATCTGTTTGCAGCCCTTCAAGTAATACTGTTTCTCTAACTGCAGCGTTTCCGGGCCTTTCATTAGAATCCTTGCAATAAAATCTTTACCCTTGTGGGTAAAGGGATGGGGGATGGGGGAGAGGGAAAGGAGGGGGAAGAACTGTGCAAATAAAGCACCAATCATGTTCCTTTTTTAGAAAGGCAAAGCAATCAGACAAGACAGTTGCTGCTTAGGTTGAGGAAACAGGGAGTGAGCGAGTGAGAGAAAGAAGAATGACTGAGGCCTTGTTATCTACAATGTCCTGCTAAGGACATCTTCAATCAAATGAAAGACTTTCAGCAAAAAGGACTCTGATCAGAGACTTAAGTATCAGATACAGCAAAGCTAAAGGACAGGGATGTGAGCACTATCAAAGAAAAACAGTAATAAAAAATATAGAGCTAAGAACCTCAGAGCAATGACCAAGAATTAAAAAAAAAAAATCAAACATTTTAGTTCCAGTTCAGACCTTTCTGTATTGTATTTCCAGACAAAACAAAGCTCGAATATAGGATACAGCCTGACTGTAACAGTGCAACACAGTTTGGTGTTGCTTTGTATTGTAACATTTAGTACATTTGCCAATAATTGAACTGATTGGCCATTTTCATCTCAAACCACAAGAAACCACAGATGAAACAAGAGCTGCTATGAAGAAATTAACTGCTGTATGTCTCCATCAGAAACCAGAGCGTGGCTACGCGCACAAGGCCAAACACCAGCGATGAACTTTGGATCAAGTAGACGATGCAGAGAAAGGGACCTGCTTTGTATTTGTGCAAAAGAAATGTGAGAAACTGCTGCTTCAGTACATATAATTTTGGAAATAGTGGTGGCAGTTCATGTCTTTGCTGGGTAGGAGATAGCTATATGACGCAGAACCCAGCACAACCACATCTGCATATAAATAGACCTAATCAGAAATGCAAATTGCAATCAGAAGAAATTTTAAAAGCCTGTGATAACCGTGCAGATAACAAAAGGTCAAACACTTGCATCGCTGAAGCTTTTAAACAGTGATGATTCTTTCTGTACTAGCAAGCAAACTGTGGAAGAGCTAAGTATATGCTAGACTGTAATCCATATTGGACAATTTTTTGATATATTTCTCTTATTATTGCAATTTTTCTGTTGCTAAAGCCTATTTTACCCTGTCAATCTAATCTTAACATGTTCAAAAGAATAAGCAATGAAAATGAAATGAAGACAAAATGAAACTGAAAATAGACTACATAATATAGCTAATCCCCATGAAAATACATAGTGGGAACTTTCCTTTTTTGTTTCTGTGTATGAAGATCTAAAACTTCACGTTCTTGGTAAGCAAAAGATAAATAATGAATATAGATAGCTGCAACTGACAGAGCGCTTTACAGCACTATCAAAATTGTGTGTTTTTCCTCTTCAGTAAAACAAGACCAATGCTCTAGGAGGATAACTTTTAAAAATTTTACTCTACAGTTTCAAATGCTGGTATCTTCCTCTTTTGAAAGAAATGTTTGTATCAATAGTCGTTAGGCTACTACTACTCATAGAAGGAAGATAGCTGGACACTATACAGATTTATATTCTAAGATAAGAATAAAATAAATACGTAATTACTCATCATTTCAAGTGGTCCTAAGCATAAATCATTACAGAAACTAAGATGCAACATTTCACTTTTTAAATGCATTTTCCAATGAGAGATTTTCAGGATTTGAAGAAAGACGTTTACCAAATATTTCTTTCACTTCTGCCTTGATTATTGTGAACAAACCAGTGAGTCAAGAGAGCCATCTAGTGCCATACCTTGGAATTTTAAAAAGCGTTTTCACAGGATGCATGTCAAATAAAGGAGGGTCTCCATCCCCCAGTTCAATAGCTGTTATTCCCAGGGACCATACGTCACACCGAGCATCATAGGAGTAGTCATACTGTTGTTCACAAGCAATGACCTATCATAAGAAAAGAGGAAAAAAAGTATTAACTTGATGAACAATTCATGTCATCCCAATGTGACAGAAGTACTTTCATGAGTCACATTTAGAGCCTAAGCGGTTTTCACATTCATATCACTGCCTGTATTTCTTAACTGGGAAAAATCCCAGGTAACAGAACAATAATTAGAGCTCCTCCTATGTTTGCTTTCTTCATCATTCCCTTCCCTTCCATTTTTTTTTTGTTTTTGTTTTTTTTCCCCCCTAATATTGATATCTATGGGAGGTTTAGAATGTGCTTCAGGAAGAACAACACCCTACCAAATCCTGTTTTTAAAAGCAATTTGTAGAGAAACCTACTACAATAGCAAAGAATCTCATGATGTCGTTCTTATTCACTTCTATGACTATTCATGAGGATAGATTGATTTGCATGGCTGTTTTTCAGACAAGTATATTCCATCACTCATTTCTACTATGTTTAGGCTGTCTGTGCTAGATTTGAGAAGTTAAAAAAAAAAAATCTTCATCTGCACATCCTGTCCCTTTTCTGAATAAAAATGAAGTTAAAGGCAGTATTTCTTTGAATATACAAATAGCTCTTCTCAATTTTAATATGTTTAATATGTTATGTCTTCTCAATTTTAATATGTTCTCCTCATGCCCTACTGACAATGGTATTTCCCTCTTTATTGCAGTAATGTCAAAGAGCCTTCTCACAGAGTTTTGGACCAGTATTTCTCAATGATTACCTCAGGAACATTCATGTCAGCAACATGGTTGCAAACCATCCAAGAAAAACAAATATTTACGCTCCCCTACACTTACCCATCAGATAAGATGTTAAGACTGCACAGGAGGTCTTGGGATGACAGTGGGGAGGGGGGGTAGATCATCAATTTGAACAGAGTGCTTTTCATTGCTGACAGGAGGATTATTTCCCTATCTAATTTCTTCTCAGGAGAATGTATTGAATGAAAGCTCAGAGATGTTTCTTAGTTCCTGAGTTCATTATACTCTATCATCCCAGAGACCCCTTTGTCCCTCACAAGGGCTGGTTTCACAATGCAGCAGTCAGGTTCTATGCAATTCAAACAGATACCCTTGTCTAGATGCAGGTCTGAATGACAATTTCATTTTCTTTTACCATAGCTTAAGTAGAAGAACTAGAACTTACATTTGCTGGGATAACTTATATAAAAGTCAGTGTGCAGATCCATGCTCAAATATTTCATTTTGAAGAGGCTGCCCAGTTTGGACTGATGTTCCCTTTTCTCTTCATAATTACTAATTGAAGCTTCGCTCAGAGATGGAAAAGGAAGCTTATATTTCTTGATTATGTTTGTTTATTTATACAGTTCCCTAAATCACCTGTATTCTCAAGGACATTTCTTAATAAATAAATAAATAAAATTTTAAAATATGCAAGTCAGCTTCCAAGGCCATGACTCAGAAGAAGTTGCAAGGAGCTTATTCATATGTGACTAATTAAAATTATTATTCTCCTTCCCTTTTTTCATGTATCAAAGATATTTATCTGCTTGTTTGAAATACCGCTAGAACCCATTTCCTGAAAGGGACTATCTCAAACTTGATTGGTTCTCAACATTGTGCTGAGTCCTTCACAAATACTTTGTTATTTGTCCTCAAACTTTATGAGGCAGAGAAATATATTTTCATTTTCCAGGGAAGGAAAAAAAAACTCCTTCTCAAGGTCACAGTGGACATCCCTGGCACTGCCAGGGACAGAACTGTGGTCTCCTGCATTCAAAGGCACCACCAGCTCTTCCTTTACACGCACAGCACACTACAGGCCTGCTTCTGTGGGCTCAAAATACAAGGGTAAAACTTGCTAGTAGCTCAGTATTCTTCGAGAGCTTATTTGCAAGCCAAGCCAAAGTCAGTGTCACAGGGACTTACAATTGTGATGGATGGTGCAGAGAACGGATACTGGCACTGCTGCTTAATAAAAAAAACCCTAAAGAGTCTATGAACCTTTCTGTTTCACAGATAGTGTATTACTTACAGAACAGGAAGGAATGTACAAGTATCTTTATATGCTCCCCACTTTACTGCCAACAGTTGCACCTCCACTAAAAATGGCACATGCTAGCAAAATGGCACCACCAAAAAGAGAGACACTAACCAAAGAGCATTAAACACTATGAGATTCTCCATCATTCTAACATGAGAGCCTGAAAATGGGAAAAATACTCCTCTTACTCTGCATTACTTCTGTTTCCAAAATTCAAGCTGGTAAAACATGCAACCAAGTGTTTCAGACAGTTCACTTGCCTACAATGAGATCAGCCTCACAGAAAACATACAAATGAACAGCAGTTTGACAATAACATGCAGTATGTATATGGATTTAGTGATCGCTTAGCTTGAAAAGAATTTTCAGCTTTCTGTGGAATTTATTAGATTCTTCCTATTTTATGTTCCACTCAGCTACTTAAAGAAACACAAGTGCAGCAGTTTTAACTTTTAAAGCAAGAAACTGATGTTATAGATTTTTCTTGATGAAAAAGGCACATGGGCACTTCGATTTATATCGGTGAGCAAAGCAGCAAACAGTTCTCAGCCACAGTTTAGGCTAAGGCCTAAAGAACGTCAGAGTTCTGCCTTAAAAATCAACACAACTCTCTGCAGAGCAAAAGTTTCTAAAAAGGGAAAGGGAAAATCCCACTGAGTTATCATTACTATCCCTGCAGGGAACTCAGGACATACTTAAGTGTTTGGAAACATCTGCCCTTGTCTCTTGGAGTTCTGTAGCTGAGAGTGCACATTAGCTTCCATGCACTGGCTTCCTGTTCATCCCAGCAGGGCATGAAAGCAGAGATGCCAGGGGAAATGGTCTGAAACTACAGACCATACCACTTCCTTTCTCTACTTTGTGTAAAGTCATGATCAAATTTGTACTTATTTTATATTTTATTTATGTTCATCTTAAAAATGGTCATAAATAAAATGAATTAAAAAAAAATCTTTCTATGGTGTATCAGAGAATG
>JAUBOD010000129.1:124664-136647 GCA_032353885.1 Nothura maculosa
ATATTTTAAACATACCCAATAGGCCTTCTTAAAAGCAAAGCAAACTACATCTCACATGTCAGTTGAAATATGTCATTCACATGAACACAAAGAAAGCAACTGTAATGACTTAAGCTGAAGTATTACACAACTTGTCATTCAAAAGGCAGTTCAGCACACTGGGCATCCAAGCATCTTGCAGCTGTTCTGCACATCAGTAGATCCATGAAGCCTGAGCAGCGTGGCTCATACAGGCATATAAACGTGATACGAGTTGCTATGATTATGGTCTTGGCTTTGTACTTCAGAAAAATTTTCCAAAACTAGTAGCGCTTAAGAGTACTCTCATATTTCTTCTGATGTGCCAAAAGCTCATAACATAACTTGGTTATAGGTGTGTGCTATTTTCAGATTTAAATTATCTCAAAGTGTCGCTGTGGTTTCGCGCTTTAAGAATGACTATTTTCAAACAGGATGAGCAAAAAATTTGGTATGATTACTGCTTTTGATTACAATTGTTCAAGCAAAACAGTACTGTAAAAATAAGTTTTATATATTGAGTTTAATATTTGAGAAAATACCCACTATTGTCTAAATGAGCCTACTTTTTATGTAGGCTTCTGAATGTCTCCAAGCAAGGTGATTTAATAAATAATGGTTACACAGTAGATACTAAGGGATCTTGTGTCTCCTTTGTGACGTAAACTGGTTGTTATGGAGATGGTAAAATATCACCTATTCTTTGTGAGACTGTATGAGCTCAATTTTGGATCCGTTACAGCAGCTTCATTTCTCTCCTCAGCTGTAATCCTTAGCTATAATCTTCCTTATAAAGAGGAGCAGATGGCAATGTAAAATATTTGAAAAGCAACAAATGTTTGCATGATACTATAAACTGTCTGCCATACTGAAAGATTTGTGGGTGTTTGATAAACACAAACAGCAAGATCTATCCCAAATTTCTAAAAATTCCAATAAAATGAATCCAATAGCCTCGTTTCTGTTGAAGGAAACTACTATTATTTGGCTTTAATAATTTACAAAGAAGCAGAAAATCTCAATTCATTCCCTAGTTTTTAATTTTATTAATTATACCTTATGAAAATACTTGTTGCTTTTTAAAGGGAAAGGGTCAAGACTAATCTTTTCCAATGCAAATTTAAGAATAGCACATGCAGAGCTTTAACAGTGTGCAAAAGCTTTCTAAACTTCATGAAATGTAAGAAAAATGGTTATGTTTGGGGAAGGCAATATACACAGACTTAATAACCTCACCAAAACCACCATGTTAACGTTTCAACTGCAGAGTCCTACCTACTATAAACCTCAGAATTTTGTGAAAGGCTTCCCTTAATGTCATATTGAAACTCTTCACCTGAGAAAGTGTTTTATAGAATTACACAGAGACAAAATATAGTATTTGACTGGAAAGCCACAAAATCTTCAAGGAAATCCTTGGTTATTTATAGATCTAAATTTTTCTAGAAAAATGAAAGAGAAGCTAACATGGACAATTACTATTAAAAGAATCCATTTTGAATATTCTAACAGTATGTTTATCTTAGTCATAGATCCAGAAGGAAGTAAAAATACAGCTATATAGAATTTTTTTCAGACTTTGTGGAACTGGCAAGAAAGTGTGCATTGCAATGGATGGAGACAACAGAAATTGGGTTATGAAAAATGTTTGCCTACCTCCGGTGCCATCCAAAAGGGTGTTCCCACTGAGGTGTTTCTACGCAGTCGTGTGCTTGTGAGCTGGGCTGAAACACCTACAATAAAACAGATCCAAATTTGGCTTGAAAGTCATTATGTCATTTTAGGCAGTTTACTTCAAGTGTCCAGAAAACAACCCTCAAGCCTGCGCAGCTGTAGAATGCCTGACCAAAGTAGCTGCATCATTTCTACTGAATTATTTACTTGATTAATTTCATTTTTCACTTTAATCATAGCTTATCGCAGGCAGATCACAGCTTGCTGTTTCCTTTCAGAATTGCTTTTTTTTTTGTGAATGACTCTCAGTAAGAAGCACTTTCATTCAAATTCAAAACACTTAACTGCAAACTAAATTACAGAGATGTGTCTTTCTGCTGTTTTCATGACTATAGACCAGAATCGTCCTAAATACAAAATGATTTTAAAACTTCTATTCCAGAAAAAATTGACCAAAGTCCAGATGAAATTAATTCCCTGAACACTGCTGGCAAGAATCTTGGATCACTGGAGTATTTGCAGAGTATTATAGTTCAGCAAAACAATTACACACTGTCTTAAGTCTCTCCCTATCAAGAAAAAGCACAAGCTTAAGCTCATGCTGAAGCTTCTACTTAAAGAATTAAGCACAGGCTTAAAACAAAGCCCATACATCAGTTCTGGTTGGGGCTAGACTACTGTAGCAGAATTGGAGTGAAATCAAACAATAATAACAAATTAGAATGAAATTCCACAATAAATCTTTTCTCTTTTCCTGGCCAAAATATAATTGAATTGTGCAGTTCAAGAGAATTCCAAATAGCTGACACAAAACCAATAGTGACAAACATAATTCATGTGAACACTTCTTTATTCTCTTATTTTTTTTTAAACAAAACAAACAAAAAGCCCCACAACTCAGTGGTCTGCTCCTATGGTATTACACACAAAGAAAAACATGTAGAAACATATAAAACAGAATTGTTCTTGCTGCTGATAAGTAAGAAATTGGGACTCAATTATAATCTCTACATCAAATAATTAAGTTGCTTGCTTCAAGATTTCATACTGTATTTATTTTTCACTTCAGTATGACTGCAACTCTTCAGTCCCTCCCAGGTCACCACTGTGAAAGAGCCAAGGGCTGCAAACTCCAGTCAGCCTCTGCGCGTTCAGGTCTAGGTTCTCTTCAGCCAGCCAGATTTGTAGCTGCTCCCTAGGAACACTCCGAAACACTAGGAAAAGCCAAGAGCAGAGGAGCGCGAGGGAGCGCTCGAGAGCATCCATCACTGGGAGGTGCAGATACTTCAGGTCAGCTTAGCCCGTGACTAATACTTACTCAAGTGACCAATATAGCGACCAGTAGTTACGAAAGTATTACACCATGCTGCTGAGAGCAGTTCAGCAGGGAAATATGTATTACAGTGCAAAGCCAAGGTGCAAAGTCATGAAATAAAGGTAAAGAAACATTTCAATTCATGATGTCTGTGTAAGGCTATCTGTGACCAAAGCCATACATACAACCCACAGTTATCTGAAGTTACTCACAGGTCTCTCTCATTTAATTATTTTTTTAACGACAAGATTCTGCCTCACCCCAGGCACAGAACAGACAGTGCTCACTGAATGGGTAGCTACAGAATATTCCCTTTTATATCCATCAAATTGAGTTCCAGTCCATTATTTACTATACTGAATGCTATGCAAAATGAAAAGACCTTATTTTCCTTTCCTTTGACCTGTTTTCTTCTCTCTGTATCAAACAATAAATCTCCTTAACATTCCTGTGAAATAGGAGAGGATTATCAACCTCAGAGATTAATCTAAAATTATCAAATGCATCTAGTGTTTTGGGGTACTCAAACTGAGATCTTTCCATTTTCAGGCATGCCCCATACTTGAGGCAGAGCTATAACAGTTCTCAGCTCCAGTTCAAGAGTACTTAGCTCTTCTGCAAAGGAGGAAAAGGTGTTTCACATGAGATACCAGGACTATGTGGCTACTTCCAAAAGTATGATACAAGTTACTTGCCAACATCATCTGCTGCAGAGCAAGAACAGACTTCCATTTTGTATCACTCATCTGAAACTACTTGCATCTCTCACTGCACATTCTACAATTTCTGACAATGAGAAAACAACATGAGAAACGTGTTCAAATGAGAAATATCCTACAAATGAGAAAAACAGCTCTACCGACAACAATTTCATCTGTGACTCAGTCCTACCTCATTCCCATAGCCCTCTGTGACTAAGGCAGGGGCTGCAGGGAGAAGCAGCAACACAATGAGAACGAGCAGTCACGATGCTTCTTCAGGGAAGATCCCAGATGCACAGTGGCAGTGCATTTCCTGCCACTTCCTTACTGCTAAGCAGTTAGCTCATGCCCTTTGGGAGCTAGCTGTATTTTTTACAATTTTCTAGAGTTATTGTTTTAGTTTAACAACAGAGCAAAAAGAAACAGAAACTTCCATTAATATCTTCCCACAGAACACCAGGAGGCTGAAATTCTCGGGTTCCTAGAACGTGCCACTTGTTTTCAAGAAGTGTGTGTGCAGCAAAGCCAACAGCTCCAAAAGAGAGCCTCAGCTGTGGATAATTTTTTTCATACACTTGATAAGATTTTTTAATTTTTCTCATTATGGAAGTAAAAATCCACTTTGCCCAGAAGAGAGTAATTACAAATGCAGATCATACTGGTAAAGTACTCCCCCCAAAAAGGTGATCATTTTCCTCGTCCTAGCCCAGAAACTCACTGTAAGTTTTCCTTGAGGGCCACATCTTTCACTCAGCACTGTTTTAATTGTTTTCTCTACCATTCAACATAATGGAATTCTGATCCGTGAAGATACTAGAGACACCTGCTTCCTAACTTACTTTATAATCTTCAGCAGATATTTTTTTGTTAAACTTGTAATACTCTGACATTGTCAGGATTATTGTCAGGGAAAATTTGTTTTACACTGCATGCACTTCATGCTCTTGGAAATGTTTGTAATGTAACTCTTTGCAGGATTTCTAGCATTCAATTTTATGCTAGTCTCATTTTGTAAATGTTTTTCTTTACCTTCATGCCCTGTTAAGCAAACAACTGTTATTCACACAATACCATTTTCACTGATGATTACCTGGTGCATTACATGGTTTCACTAATAAATCACACACTACTAATCTTTTTTTCCTGTTATCGTTAATAAAATTATTCATTCTACTATGTAGTCATCTGAGGGACCAGATCATCTCCTTATTTCTTGGAGCACAGAGAGGGAAATGTTCATCTGAATCCAATGCTATTGCCAAGTCCATTTCTTTCTCTGTATCTATCCTTCTTCTGTTTCTTACCAATGTTTGCTGAGTAGTCACCTTTGTATTTAACAGCAATAACCACAAATTAAATGGATGTTGGCTTTTGAACCCAGGGGACCATTTTGCCTTCTGCTCAGAGGGAATAAACTTGCTCCAGGCTAGTAAAAAGTCATTTGAGAGAAAAGAATGATTCCTTTTCATATGCAAAAGATAGAACATTTAAATTTAAATTAGAAGGACAACTACCCAGGAACTGACATTTCTTGTGAAGTGAAAAAGAGCTTTGTATATAAAATGGCACCTCTGAAGATATTTTATGTCATTATATTACTATACTTAATTTTTTAAGTTAAAAATCTATAAATTGATTTTGGCTAGAATTTTTTACTGTTGCTGTATCAGGTTTCTTTTGCCCATCTCTTCCTAAATTAATCTTGAGTATTTTCCTGAAAATCTCTTCACTGTGTCATTCTGCCTTCCCAATGAAAAGTAAACAGATGCCTTTGGCTAAACTGCATATCTGAAGAAAACAAATGGGAAGTAGTCATTACCAAAGTCAACAAGCTTGACTCCACCTTCTGTTGTCAGGAGAATGTTGTTCCCTTTGACATCACGATGAATGATCCGGTTATTGTGTAAATGTTGAAGGCCCTATATGCCAGGAGAGAAAAAAAAAAGTTTACTCCCTTACTTAAAAATAAATTTAAAAATAATTACCCTAAAATTAGGGACTGTAATGAAGACAATACTCTAAAGAATGTCCACTGGATTACATGCTCACTACAACTGTTACAACAGTCACAACTTCTTTAACATGACCATATTTTTTTAAAAGGAAAATGTATGTATGAGAGTAAACTGCACCCTCTGCTGTCACAACAAGCCCAGCCCTTACCAGGAGAGCACCATACAGGATGTATGAGATTACAGCCTCATCCAGCCGCTGGCCACGCTGCAGCAGGCCTTTGACGAGCTCCGTGACTGAACCTCCGTTGCACAGCTGTGAAGGGGGGTGAAGAAGCAGGACAAGGTCTCAGTTACTCAACACGCTTGTTTGGCTGTGAACGTGCACAGTTCAAAGCCACTCTGAAACACAAGTCTGGAAACAACCTGACTTTTACCTGCCATTAGTTAAACTTTCCTTCCTACCATAGAATGCATTTGAGTGGCAATGTTGATAACAAATCACAGTGTTTTGAATGTGGGGAGGAAAGCTCAAACTGAAGATACTAAAATGTAACTTTTAAAAAGAAACTAAAAATCAAAATATTTTAACATCTTGTTACTGAAAGAGGATTTGCAAGTCCAATTTAACTTGAGTATTTTCGCAAATATGTTATGTGCATAGTCTTTTTGAGAAACTAGTTTCGTGCAAAGAAAAGGTCAGAAAGACAAGATTGATCTTCTTGATAACTGGGAGGCAACAAATTACAACCATTTAAAACTTTCACTCCATCAATGCTTCTGCTGGCAGGCAATACAAAATAGAGAGAAGCCATATCTCTACACTTAAGACTTGATGGCATACACTGCCAATAATTGAGATGAAACATTCTGATCCAGAAAAGCAGCTTCTTGCAAGCATTTTCCACTAGCAGGCTGCAATACCTCAAGGGAAGAGAAGGAGAAAAATTATAATTACAATCTCAGTATATAAGTTTTCACCCACATCTTTAGTTCACTGTTTATGTCTTTCTAGTAGCAATTCCTCTTTTCTTCCCATTTTTTCCTCAATCCTTTCTTACTTTAAAATTTACAATTGCTTGTCAGCAAAATGATGGAAAAATTTCTTTCATCAAATTTCTCTGAATATTCCTTTCACTGAATTGAAACACTGATCTGTTTTTATACTATGCTCCCTTACCTAACTTTTCCACCATACAAAAATCATATTCTCAACATGAGATCATTTTACATGGTCAGTATTAAGCATAAAGTTCTACAACATAAATCAGGAGAAGGATATAAAACCAGAAGTTCCGTAAATGCTTTGAGCTTTGCATTTCATAGATGAACTTTACCAATTGTCTATAAGCTCCAACACCAATTTCTGTGATGTGTGGTATTAACTTTCATTCATTCCTAAATACCTTGCATCAAAAATTTTTACTTGTTTGAAAGTTTTAGTTCATGGAAAGAACTAGATCACACAATACACAAGAAATCCATAAGATCCTAAAGCAAAATTTCATTGATAATTTCATTGGCAGTGGTAATGCCTGCAGGATTATGACTTTCCTTTTTAATAATTCTTTTGTAGGGATATTTTAAAAATCTGACTATGGTAGCATTCCAGTACTGAGACCAGCATTGACCACCAAATATAGGAAAATTTCATCTTTGGGACAGAGAAGTACACATTTTTCTTCCCATGTTCAGCCATTTGCGGAAGAACAATTAAGCCAAGAATTTTTGATTATTACTTTCACTGCACTAACTGTGTTCTATTGAAACAGGTTGTACTAAACTTATTTCCACTACTTCCTTCTCCATAGAATTTAGAAAAAGTCGGTCAACACTTAAAAAAAACCTGGCAGCTGGCAGTAATTCTGTTGTCAACAGTCAGCAAAGATTTGGGATAAAATGAACTCTCAAATTTCATTGGCACTTTCTGTCTCCTAGTATAATTGTGTGTTGCATGTTTCAATGGAAAAGTAGTGAGTCTGCTTTACAGTAGTTTCTGTTACATCTATCCAAGAAATGCAAATGCTTATCTGTAAAATTCTCCAAAAATATTTTAAATGCCCACATAAATTCCTAAATTCTAAGACATGAAACAGCTGACATTTCTTGGTAAAATCATCTTTATATTCTTATAAATTACATAAAATTATATTACATAAAAAACATCAATTTTCTTGCATTGCATACTGCACAATTTTGCTATATAGATTTATGTTGTACAGAAAAGCATGTGTGATTCATCAGTCCAACATGTTACACTTGCAATAAAAAACAAAGCATATGGGAAATCAAGCACATAATTCAGTAAAAAGTCAGATAATGGGCACACATTCTTTTTTTAAAATAAAAGGCAAAAAGCCCTTATATCTCCTTTTTAGTAAAGGCACATATCTAAATATTTCCTTCAAACAAAAATAATTCTGCAGTGTGTACTAGTCAGATGTGCTGTCAGAATTCTACGACTTAAAATGGAAAAGGGACTTAAAGTGGAAAAGCAGATGGTGATTCCCTACTCTGATTTCAGGCATCATTCAAGAATAGGGAGGGATACTTCTAAAAGAGTCAGTAATTAAAAAGTGAACAGTAGCTTTTATTGAAGCAGTTGTGACCAAGGGAAATGGCTGAATGGTCCTGCTGCTGCTCATAACTCTTTGCAGAGCTGTGTATCAATTAAGTCCAGAAAATACATTCAGAGGAATCTCACCTTACAAGCAAGCTTTGGAAGTCAATTAAGTGGCAAAAAAGACAGCCAAAATGAAACTCTTCACTGCAAGAACTATTGATGCCGCTAAACAAGAATTGTTAGAAGGCATCTCATATTAGCTTTCCAACAGCAATCTGCTTCAAGTTTGGAATTACCATCAAATATTTTTCTGTTTTATTTTCTCTGTTTGTAAAGGCAGCATGTTTGGTAACTGTCCTCTGTGCTACATGCCCTGGGTTTTTTTGATCCCAAAAGACCGAGGGATCTCAAAAGATTCAAAATTTCATCTTCAAAATTTCAGAGAAATGTTTTAATTACATATTCTCCAACATGGAAAAATCAAGTTGCTTGCAGACAAACTGTTTTAATCAAAAAGTTTCATTGATTTTGGAGGCAGAAAGTAATAACTTAAATAGGAAATGCCCTTGCATTTTATTTCTGTTAAGCTGGAAAAGCTTCAGGCATTTTCAGCAGTGGACTGCCACACATCACCTGTCACGAGCCCTTTGATTAATGACAGCAATCAAAGAATCATGACAGTCTATGACTCTTCTGGCACTATACAGCAGAGATCCACCTACATTTCCTAGTTAAGATGTAATATTACCAAAATATTTTTACCTCAAGTACTAGCCAGAGCTGTCCTCCCACATACTGATCTGCTTTGTAAAACATCCCATAAAATTTAACAACATTAGGATGATTGGGAAGAAACTGCAAAATATTATATTCTGCTTCAATTTCTTCATCTACATCCTAAACAGGAAACACAGATATACAGAATATATAAACACAGCAAGTCTGTATAAACCTCTCAAGAATAACAAGAGCAATCTTTAAATTGTTTAAAATTCTGATAGTACTCAGTTACTAAATTTCGCCCAAACCAGATAATGAACTGTATGCAAAGCAAGCAATTTGCCTTCAAGGCTACTTCTAATGCATAACATATGTCATCAGAAAAAGTAAAATTTATGCTTAATTTTGCTCATTTCTCTATGTAAGATTTACACAGGTATTATTTTCTAAACCGTTTTTAAAATATGTACATATTTAATATATGTGTTCAAAGTAAATATAGGAACTTCTGCTTCATTCTTCATTCTAAGGTCATGAGTTGGGACTAATTAGAGAACAGTTTCACAAACCCTTAAAGGGGACATCAAATATAGGTAAAAATAAAAATACCTTAAGAGTATGTCTTCTAAACCCATCAAGAAAAACAAATACCAGAAGACTATTAAAAGAGACACATCAAAACTTATAAAATAAGCAAATATTACTGCGTATTTGTCAGAGACACATTTCGGCGTCCATTACAGAATATATATATAATATATATATTACAGAACATACAGGTGAAAATAGAGCAAAGTACTTAACCCTTGATCTTTCCTCATTTTTGCATAGCCTGACTGTGAGGAAAGTTAAGCACTTACAAAATATATGTATAGTACTTAGCTAATAAGGCTCTCTTGCTCTTTAGACCTTCTTTGAATTTATACAAGAGTATACAAGATGAATTCCTGCAGTAGCAATTGACAGGCAACTTTTCATATTTTCATCCAGCCACTGTGACCAGACTCCAGTCTGATCCAACCTATAGAACTGTCCATTAAATCTTTCACTGAAAACTAGAGTCTTGATTCTCAGGGAAGTAAAACATCTAAATCCCATGAAAACTAGAGTTGGCACACAACCACTTCCAAAAATCTAGGCCTAAGCTCTTCTTCTATTTTTACTTCAGCTATTGCTCAGCAATCCTGTCCACTTTTAAAAGGCTGCTATACAATATGCTAAATTTCACTGTACTTCTGTAATAGGAAAAGTCATTATTTTATGGAGTATGTACCTTAAAATAAGAACATCTAGGATTAACAGCATCTGATATTTTCATTGCTATAGCTGGCAATATTTCCCCTAGGAGGAAGGCCTCTGTGACATACATGCTCCTACGACAGAAAGCCAATATTTCTATCTATATAGAACAAATGAAAACAGGCAAATGCTGTCTTCAGACAGCCTATATCACAATGAATCTGTTGGCTGCACCTTTCCACTGCCAAACTCAATACCAGAAGGAGATTACCAAATCTGCTTACTTCTAACAATGCATTCTGTCAAGTTGCTCCTTTAATTGTTTGAGTTGCATTTTCAATCTCTGTAACAACTCTTTAACTAACAAGAAGGTTAAATATTCATACTTACACTGACAGGATCCAGAATCTTTACTGCTGCCAGACTCCCATCTTTCTTATTGGCAACCTTATAGACTTTACCATAAGTGCCTTTTCCAATAGTCTCAATAATCTCCCAGGTTTCTGAGGGATCGTCTAATGATTCTAGTCCAATCATATTGGAATTATACTGAAATAATCCATAAAACGGCTTCCTGGAAAAAAAAAGGCAAACACACATGCAGTGGGAGGCCTTAAGTAACTCTCTATTAAAGAAGGAGTTCTGAAACAGAAAAAATCAGGTACAGTACCAACCTGAGATGCAGACAGAATGACAAATGGAAAATGGACAGAAAGATAAGAACACTAAGTGAAGGAAGGGAAAGTAATCTTTGAGGACTGTTTAGTAATTTGCTTTGATGCATGTATTAGCTATTCACTTCAAATGTTGTCCCATATACCGCACCATTCTCAATCCACTTCAAATAGTTGTGACAAAATCTTGTCCCTCCTTCTAGGGCATATTCTTTTAATGGGCACATTTATTGTACACAGCTCATGAAATCAGTCCCTATTTCCTGGGCCATAAAAAGATCTGTAAAAGGCATGTAAGACATCTTGTCTAATGTCCCATAGATAATCGCCAGTCAGGGATTCAGGACACACAGCGCCTCATCTTATGTGACACATCTACAAGGAGGGTATGTACAACTAATTTACTGAAAATTAAGTTTGGTCTGGCTAGTATCATAGTACACAGACCGACTTGATTATAAGTGATTATAGATGTTACTGAGGTAACAAATATAACTGGAGATACTGCTCAACAAGTGCAGGTGTCTTTATCTCCATGTTTTAGTTGAAGTCTGTGTTTAGTTACGGTCAGCTACACTGGCTGAGTGCACCTCCACCTTTAGGAAGTATTCCAACCACATCAGTAGTGTCCTCAAGCATACTAGAATGATGCACACATCACAAGATTCCACAGAAAGAGCTCCTTCCATCCTTGGAACTACACTGACTGCCAGTTCTGCTGATTGTGAGCATGACGTTTTTTAGGATTTTCAGACGTAGCATTGAGGGAGGCAGCAAACACAAATTTCAATAAATGATCGCTTCTATGCACTGTAATAACAAGTTAGCATATAGAGAGGGCATGTCTATGGAATGCAACCAAAAGTTCCCCCACACATATCACTAATCTCTTCTACTTAACCTGAAATAACCTCTTCTTGAACTGAAGGAATGCATATCAAAAAGTTCTTGATCCATCACCAGTATAAAGTGCACAAAGCATAAAATATAGTACCATTATGACATTCCTACGGAAGATGTGAGTATTTTACAGTCCTAAAAGGAAAGGAACAGCCCTGGTGAGGCCACACTTGGAGTACTGTGTCCAGTTCTGGGCTCCCCAGTACAAGAGGGATGTGGAGCTGCTG
>JAUBOD010000129.1:162447-176216 GCA_032353885.1 Nothura maculosa
GCTGCCCCATATGGGCATCTGGCTGCCCCACACAGACATCTCGCTGCCCCACACGCACTAGCAGAGAAGCTACCACCCAGGCGGCCCCCTCGCGTCACGCATGCTGGGGCAGAGCCAGTGCTCCAGAACCAAATTTGTTTCACCATCCTCAAAGGAAAAGGAAAAATTTAATACATACATACACTTCAAATATATATGTATATAGTAAATTCAAGGAGTTTTTACCGAAACAAATTTGACAGAAGATCAAGCACAGTCTTCCTAGGCAATACAGGTTCTTACCTCAGCATTTTAATTCTATCAGTTTGCAGCAGCGAGACTGTAATCACAGGCATAAAATAAACAACAATTTTAAGTGACATAGTTCTGAGTAAAATCAATCTAAATTATTAAACTACACAATTTGTAAGTAACAAAAGGAAAAAAACATACCTGGAATTACTCTCTGTGCAAAGTATTTTGCGCACATTAACTTTTAGCATATAAACAACTCGTTGGCTACTTGGATGGAATTCAGTATTAATGACATTTTGGATTATTAGGGTGGAGAGGAAAAAAGTTCACTAACACACGGATTGAGAGCAGACTTTTATTAACATATCTTACAATGTTGATTACCGTATTCCTAGTTTTGTACTCTTCCGATGCGTTATAAAGATTCAGATTCTACAGTAATGTACTGTACTTCAATGGTCATTCACACAGGATAGCACACCAGAACAGCCGAGTCGCACACACAGCACTCTAGCTTGAACCTGTTATTTTTCAAGGTAAGCTTCATAAAGTAGGATTAAAAAAGTTATAGGGAAAATCAAAATTCTTGTTTAGCAGCATGCACGGATATTCAAGTACAATTTTCAATCAAGTGCTTTTTTTCTGTTTCTTTTCAAATCAGACTGGTGACTAATTCACCAGTACTAAAATAAACACTATGAGATACTCAAATGTTAAAGTTAAGGCTAATAGTTTTACTTCACATCCATATGCACAACCAGAGAACATTCCATTTTAAATAAAACACAGTAATCAAATTCTGGATACATTATCTCTTGTAAATCTAGAGCTGGAGTTTCAAACTACAGATTACTCAAGTTCATGAGCCCTGTAAATAAATGTTACGCTGCAGATGTAAAGAATCTTCTTGCTCTTCAACCACACTTACAAAATGGCCTGGTATTCATCATGAGCAATGCAAAAATATTACAGGCAGAACTTATAATACAGTATCAAAAAAGTAATATTTTTGAAAAGACAAAGCTATTTATTTGGTGAAATAGTAACTCTAATCTTACAGGAAGTACTGTAATACTTTGAAATATATATATATTTATATGTATGTATAAAAACCAGCATGGGTTATTGTAGACTTTTTTTTTTTTAAATGGTGGGTATCCAGAAAAATTTGTTATATTTATTTACTTTTCCTTCTGTGCATTCTCCTTGACTGCTATACAGTCATTTTATTTCCCCTATACACTTTTCATTAGATAATGACTTCCACTGAGGAGCTCTTTTCATCGTATATATGGTTTTATCAGTAGATGTTTTTATTTAACATATATAAATTTTAATTTATACACAAGCAACAAAAGCCAGAACTACCAGAAAGTGCTTGGTAGTACTATATGAAAGAGCCCACCAATGTCCAACACCTGTGAGAAACATGAGTGGCAATACATTACACACCAGGACTTTATCCATACCCTTTCCTACTTACAGTGCGGAGCTTAGCCTGCTCAGGTCCATTCCCACGAATTTTTATGCCCTCTAAACATAAGCTGTTTTGGCTGTCTTGCAAAAAGGATGCAATGCACTGGTTGTTCACACAGGCTCTCTATTGAGGCTGGTGGGTTTTTTTTTTTCCTCCTTCTTTTTAGGAAATCAAGCAGAAAGAACAGTGATTACTCTGAACAAATACAATATAGAGGAACTGTCTGAAAGATACCAAATTACGTTTCATTTGTAGAAGAGCCTGTATATTCCAACCCAATCATTCTGAAACATACATCTGCTCTCTAATGACAGGCAGCTTATCCTTATTATGTTTATAATTGGGATCTGCTACACTGGGTGCTGTACAAACTCTGTGTATACAGCCTTTTCTGTATGTGTTATCACTAACAGTTTACTCAATTGATATGGAAAAAGCTCATTCTGGAAGAGAAAAAAGAAAGTGTGTTCTGGATTACATTATGAGCAATAAGCTATCTAATTTACAGCGATTTCACTTATTTATGGAGAAAAAAAAGACTATGAAATTCCTGAGTATGCGCAAGTTTTCAGTAATGCCTGAAATATTTCAATAGATCTCTTGCGATAAGTGAAATTTTCTTTGAAGTTCACCTTTCAGACCAAACACTGCCATGCAGCCTCACAAACCTTTTACAATTCCTGTATAATTACAAATGTGTATCAAGCGAAAATCTCAAAACCAACACACAAAAAGGCAAAGAATATTTATCCAATATATTTAGTGGATGAAGTACACATATACAATGTTTCAGCAAAAATTGCTAAAAACCAAACTCCACGCAGAGAAAAATAAAAACTTGACACCTATCCCTGGAGCCTCTAAACAACTGTAAGTAAAACTTGTGCTTCTTAACAGTAATGGGCCTTAGAAAAAACAGAAGAAAAATGGACTACTGAGTGCAATCAGATTGCTCACACCATTTAGAGGATTTGTTTTAATTTCAAATTATTTTATCATTATTTTAGTAGCAACAGCAGCTAATTACACCAAAGTCTCCCGTGCTGACAAGGTTCCGTTTCCCTTGCTCGCCCGCAGCCCGCGCCACCCGCGCAGCGGAGCTCGGCTCCCGCTCCGCTAAAGCTTTCGGCAGCCAAGATACAGTCACGGATGGCAGCAGCAGTGAAGATGCCGCGTGAGATGGATGATGATTTACAAGCCGTTATAATGAGGCCCCCATCGTTTATTGATATGATCAAAAGTATGAGACACCCACTGCTGCTCCAGCACTTTGTATCTCTCCTTGCAGATGTAGAGAGGTTTACCACGCCTGCAGGACAAGAAGGAAAACAGACAACAAAACCAAAAACGCTGTTGTCAATAGGGCAAATAACTGGAAGACTGCTTTATTATCAATAATATAAGCAACTCACGATATTCATAAAACTTTCTGCAGGGAAAGTGTGGATTTTAATTGGTAGGAAGCGGGTTGGGGGCTTGTTTTCAGCTGAGGTTAACTACTGGGGTTTCCCCTTCTCCCTCTTGGACAACAGAGGCCCGAAAGCTTCTGCTGTTCAGCTCGGCACAGGTAGCCTGAAAGCTCTTCTCCTTCCCCACCCTGGAAGCCCATTGCCTTGCCATTAAAGAGCAAACAACACTGAGGAGAAAAACGTCCCTCCCTCCTGCTCTGCAACACTCAGAAAGGGCATCACTGGGAACAGCAACAGTGCAAACTTTGCTGGGTGCCACCGGGTCTCATGTGGTGTTTGTGTTTGCCCATCGTTGGGCCTAGAAAAAAGATTTCCTCCAGGGCTGGACCACGTTGCATGAAATGGGAATTTCTGCTTGGAGGAAGTGGCAGTTTAGGGTCTTACCGCACGTTTTGCATTATTGAAGGTTAACCTGCACAGGCAGCAACACTGAAACACGCATACAACCAAAACATTACCTAAGATCTCGATCTTCTTCACCATGTGCATCCAGATAAACAGAACCCCAAAGGCAGAAACGATGGCCTCGTATGATGATGATTACAGATGCATTAATCAAAAGAAATATTCCTGTCCCAGCTCCACAGTTTTGAGAATGCTGCAATATTGCAAGATGAAGGAAGGAAGAATATAAAGATCCCATTAGTATATGTCAAATTTGTAACATAAAGGTTTTTTTAAAATGTAGTTAATTTTGCTTGAAATAACATACACTGGTGCTATTTACTAAGGAACTGTTTGACAATAGCAAGCTGTATAGTATGAACAAAAATTTTACATAGATAGCAAGAATAATAGTAGCATACAGAAAAAAATCTAATTTCTTCTTATGCAATGAACTGCATTTGCTAAACATCTGCTTTCACTACCCACATCACAGCTCCAGTGCATTGTGATACAAATCCAGTATCCTGCTTCAAACAATATGTCATTCATTACCATGAATGGCATGATCTGTATTAGCTCATCAATTCATTTTGGCAACTTGCTTTTTATATACAGTTTCATTACAGTCAGAAGTCTATCATCACAGGTTAAAAACAATATAATATACTAGGTAGGTTTTCAGTTCTTCTTTTCTTAACGTTTCTTTTTTATTCCCTCCATAAAGTTGACACCTTAAATGTAACTTTTAATTCTAAAGGCAAATTCAAAGAATTCCATAACCCCTCTAAAATTTATTTTGTGTGTGTGTGGGAGAGGTGGGGGTGAGACCATCAACAAGTTGCCATTGGAGCTTACTGAAGTCCATGTAGTTCTAGTGCAACACGAAAGTTTTGTGTTTGGGCAATGCAGGCAAACACAGACCGCCTTCTGCAAACTGTTCACTGTGTGTGGTGGGAAAGAGAACAGCTCGCAAAGCAAATCTTCCTTACAGGCAGCACAACTGTCATAGAGGCCATTCAGCTAAGGTGGGAAAATACTCTTCCTGAAAGCACTTGAATACATCCTGACAAAATGCTAAAAGTTTTAAAATGGCACTGCTCTAACTGTGTTCCTTGTACCACTGGTAGATTGCTAGGTATTAAAAAGCACACCATAACGGAAAAAAATGTACTCGTAATATTATGTACCCAGAATGTGAGAAAACAGAACACAAAACAATAATAAAAACATTCAGAATGCAGTGAAATTTCCCTTGGTTACAAATGAAACCATGTGCCAACATTACACAAAATGGCTTCTGAAGCTTTTCAGACTCATGAGTGGGCTATGAGCTTAAAAAAGAACAACAACACTGCTCTCAGGAATCCATGCTGGCTCCATGTGTATTAATACTTCAAGTATTATACAAACATGTTTTAGAAAGAAATCATCAGAATCAAACAAGTGAGTTAAAAACAGTTCATCCACTAGAAAAATGGTTATTACAGAACAGGAATTCACTCTCTTACCAGCACGCATTCACAGTAACTCTGTTGTTTGCAGCACAGTCCTTTCAAGCATACAAAAGTACCACAAACTAGACAAACAGCAGGATCTTTAGGGACCTTGGTACAAACAGTGCAAGTCTTTCGGTGATAATACTGAAAAATGGTATTATAATTCTCAGGCAACTGAAGGAGGCGTGGCAAGTCCCACTTAGGCTCCTGGATAAGCAAAGTCTACAAAGAAGGTTAAAAAAAAAAATACAGTTATGCACAACCGCTTAGTGAGAACTAAGAAAATAAAATACCGAAGAAAGGAAACAAGCACTTTGAAATCCCTCACTTCTTCATTTCACAAGTTCAGAACTGCACCCGGCTGAAGAGCACACACAAGGCCGCTTGCAAAGCCAGCTGCTCTGCAAGAAAAATGCTGCCACTCAGAGTGTTTCACAGGACAAGCTGCCTTCCCCCGAGGAGGCCAACACGGTCACTCTACATCTTCTACCTTAAGGGGTACAAAATGAGCACTGGCCTTTTCCCGTGGTCATTTTCCATATGTTTCCCATGCTTTCAGAATAAAAATCTTCATAGTTAAAGCCAGGGCATCAAGACTGATGTGATGCGAGGCCTCCCACGTGCCGCGGCAGCCCAGGGAAGCCGGGCTCACGCCGCAGGCAGCCCTGGCACCGGCTGCGAGGGCCGCTCGCCAGCAGGAATCTGCACTGAAGCTTTCAGGCACAGAGCAGCACCAGGCTCTGCACCCGACAGCTAGAGACGTGGGCCTCCTTCAAAACTGCTTCCTTCTTTTCTCGCTCCAGCCACCATACTGAAAATAATTAGTTTTTCTTGTTCCTGTTTTAACCAGTCCCCATCAACGTCCACTAACATTTCTGATTGTTTTTAATTTACAAGTGACAGTTTCAGACTGTAAATGAAAACAAGAGTGGATGTGCACAGCTGGAGAAGTCATCAACAGGAGCTTCCCCACTAGCACTATTTTGGAAGGAGCAGTTTTGTTACGTACCTTTACTTGATCTGGATATCCCTCTGCAAAAGCAGCCAACTCGGAGCACCACTGCGATATCATGTCGAACGCGGGCACCGGCCAGTCGAGGCAAGAGGCACTAGTGAACTGGTGGGATGACTGAAAGGATGGTAAGAGCCCCAGGCAGCTTGCAAGAACTGCAAATTCCTCATCTTTCTTTTGGATACAGAACCACAAAAGTTTTAGATTAATAGCTATGCTTGGAATGCTTAATATCTTTATCAAGAATTCTATTAAGAATATCTGTTCTGATAACAACAATATAGATGGCCTTGCAAAATGATGTAAAAGCATGTTCACAGACACAGAAAAGCTTCTGGTTTTCCAAAGTGTCTCAAGCTGGATTTTCAAAATAGTAGCAAGCTAGACACAGGAAAAAGTAAACAGAATAAATAAAAAGAAAATCCTGTTTAGCTTCCTGCTAGGTCTCCCAAATTGGCTCACAGCTACTCTGTAGAAGAGCCAATATTGGTGCAAGGAGGTAGGTGAGCTGCAGTGCAGAAGCATCAACTTAAATCAGTTAAAAAGTCATCAAACGAGTATTATTTTCTGCTAATGCGATGTCCCTGACAGTAAAGCCTAAATATTAATAGACATGAAGCAAAGAAATCAGGACTGAATCCCAGTCTGTGTGGAAATTTATTTCATCTGTGCAAATGCAGGGTAAGTTCTGAAAATATGTTAACATATTATGAGAGAGGCAGACAACTAACTGTGATCCAAAAAAAGTTACCCTGAAAAGAAATCTCCAGAAGAGAAATAATGCTTCAGAGGAATGTTATAAAACACAACTAAGGAAAGCTTTAGGAGAGAAAACATCTACCATAAAAAACTCAAGCCTCAAACCATTTTTTCTGCTCACAAGCTTTTAAGCAGAAGCACTTGGGGGGGCCCTCCCAATCTGTACCTGGCAACTTGGCAAATCCCCTCCAAACAGATGGTGTTGGAGAAGGCTGGTGATCCTGAGGAAAGGTAAGCAGAACTGCTGCAGGTAACACTCTACAGAATCAGGATTTACCTGGAACAAGGAGAAAGCATTTACTAAATTCTGCCCTGGATAAGTTGTGTCCTATGCAAGAAACTCCAATATTAACCAAACTGTTATTTAAGTACATTATAAAACACACTGTATCACACATTAAGTGTTTCAGAGGCAGCCATTTCATTAATAATTTGAAAAAACTGTTTGCTTTGCAGACCAATGTCTTCTCTACTTAATTATTCCAATTTTAAAATTTCTGACAGTTCTTTTATACATATGATTACAAAACTCAATTCGAAAGAGATATCTGTAAATAGCTTTCTCAACACAGAATTGTCCATACATGCTATTGGTAAGAGAGAGATTTGCACAGGCAAACTGTCCCAAAGGGTTGTGCTTTGATCTAGAAAACAGACTCAACTGCAGCCTTTAGCAAGATCAGAGAAAATCCATTACAAGAAGCAGGCTGAAATGTGAGAGACAGAAAGAGGACATGTTGGATAAATTCTCAAGAGATTTGCCAGTACCACAGTTAATTCTTCAGTCTCTCCTTCTTCGTATATCTTCCCCTTAGACAGCTCACTGACTACATGACCCAGCAACGCTTCCCAGGATTTTTCTCCACTGGACGTATTCTGCAAGTAAGAAAGAGAAATTCAACATGTCACTGGTCACAAAAGGAGAAGAGGTTTCTCTGTGAGTGAGAGAGACAGAGAGAGAGAATAAAAATGGTTAAAGTTAGGAATAATCGCTTTATTGTGTTGCAGCAAAATGCAAATTCTAATGCAACTAATTAAAAATAATTTTCCAAAATGTGCCAATCACGATGAGCTACAAAAGACTTGCCCATCTATTGTTAAGTTAAAATGAGTCTATTGGAAAATGAAAGCTGTATTTGGACTGAATAACATTTACTACAGATGGGAAAAAATTCTATAGTGGGAAGAATAAATAATCCTCAGCTTTGTGCCACAGCATTTATGTTTAGAGGCAACAATTACAGAAGGCCATCAGAAATAAAAAGCAGTATTTCCATAAATATTTTTCTAAGTCATCAACTATAAGCAGGAAAAACATCAGTGGCTGCCGGTCTCCCACACAGCTGGGCTGCAGGCAGGAGCTTTAGGGAAGGGAGAGGACGGAGAAGAGCTGGGCAGAGCTCTGAGCAAGGACAAGCTCCTGTGTGGGGCTCCTGGGGAGCTCCCAAGGAGGCAGGTAAGGGAGGGCAGTGCAGAGCTCGGCTAACTACTTGACTAAAGAGAAAAATGGAAAAAAAATCCTCACCAACAATAATCTCAAGCATGTGGTCCTGAAATTTTAATATTATGACAATATACTGAAGAAACAGGAGAAGGAACTAACAAAATGCAGCATCCCTTCTCCCACCCTGTGGTCTCAAATACTTAATCCAGTAAACAAAGTAATAAAAGACCTTGCGCAGCAGCAGTTGGGCCAGCAAATAATTTGTCCTGAATACCTTGGCACAATAACAGACCAGTGTGACAAATCTGCCTCCTTGGGAGAAGCAGGTCACGTTTCTCAGCATGACTTTCATACTAGAGCCAACATAATGTAATTGCTGGCTGTTGTCTAGCAGGGTATTCCCGGTCCCATTTCCTCTCCTGGCCCTGACACTTCCATCCCTGCCCATCTTGCACTGGCGCCAACCTGCCCTGCTGGGGAATCTACCCACGGAGCAGAAAGCTGCCTGAAGGACCAAGGGCCCAGGCGGGCACAGCAGCAGTGCCGGACACGGGCGGGAACGCGTGGCCTGGCACCTGGAGCTGCCTCCTGGGGAGCACGTGGCACGCCCCAGGCCGGGGACACGGCAAAGGGCCTGCTCCCTTCACGTGCAAATACAATCAAAAAGGAAAGGAAATGATAGGAACCCCCTTGCCTACCCTGTAATAAATTTCTTAAATTCCTCCTCTGCCTCTTCACCACAGGAGTGCTCTAGACTGCAGTTTGAGAGAAATGTGTACATCCAGCCATGACAAGCAGGAACAAGAAAGAAAGAATATTGCATTTTACTCTATTATAATGCAACTAACGTGGAGTGAAACTACAGAGACATCATCTCCATTCTGAAATGCAGCTCTGGCAATACATATTCACTGTTAAGCTTTGAATTCTCATTCATGTATGAAAACCTGCAAAAAATGCCTGTGTAGAAAACCAGGATTTTTGTGAAGCAGAAGCATTTAATTACATGCAAAGCAGAAGTACCTGTTACATTCCTTCTAGAAATGCATAACACCAATTTCACAGAACATTTAACCAACCTTCTTGAGAGCTCCTGATTCTTTCCATGCCATCCTATCTTCAGCGCTGCATTTAACAGAAAGTGCTACCAAGGCTTGGGTATACAACAAAGTGAACAGCACCTTTACAATGCAGGTAAAGTGTTCTGTAAAATAAACAAAGTTATTTTATAAAACTCTGTGGTTTCAGCAAATATACTGATCACATAGTCTCTAGCTATAGAAACTATGCTTCTCAAAAGAAAATAAAATTCTACAGAAGCAGTATGAAAATCTAAAACATGCAAAACATAATAAATACATTCCTGATTTTCAGAAACAGTGATATGGCAGCCCTCGAGAACAGAACAAATACAGGACAAGTATCCATAATAATCCATATATAAATATCCATAATCGCTCCATACGCTCATGTCAGTCCTGTGGCACGACAAAATTCTGTTTTGTCCAAAGGCTGCATCAATTCAAGCTACTGATCACTGACAGCTCTAAGACATGGAGTGCTGGAGATGCAGGCAATTGCACAGCCCCCAGGTCTTCTGGTCATGATTAGACCGCCAGGGTTACGCTAGGCCCATGCAACTACAGAAAAAGCTCCTGAACTGCCAGAGAGATCACAGCAGGATAGATACCCCTCCACTTCCAGACACAGATTCAGTCATAATAGACTTGCTGCAAATCATAAACTTCATATAGGCCTCACTTGATATAGGCCTAAGGTCTGTTAGAATGTCATTTTAGATTTTTTTTTTTAATTTTCTGTAATATTTAAAGGATTGTTATTTCTTACATGGCGGCTGCAGGAAAAAGGCTCTGACATTTCTTGGGGGAAACCAGCAACTTTCTAAAACTGAAAAAAGGTGAATGCGATGGTTCTTTGAAATTAAGATATGGTAATATTCCCTTCCTGTCCTTTCACATTTGAGGTTATTTTCCTTAGTAATATTTTACTTAATAACATAAGTAATATGTATTTTTGAAACCTATGTAGATCAAAGAAGCTCCATATAGTTCTTACAAAAGCACTGACCTCCACTACAGATTTCTTCCTATAATAAAACTATAATAAAAAAAATTGTAGTGTTCTTTCTTGGTGATGGGTTCAGATCAATGTTCTTCCCTGAATGAAGAGGCTGAATAGTCTAATGGAGCTTTATTACCTTAATCGATGTCAGATTGAAAAAGATACCAACACCGATCAACAGTTTATAAGGTAGTTAAGGCAATTCTCAGTGCTCTATCTGAAGGACAAGAGAAGAGTCCTCCTTTCAAAGGGGCTCATGTGCTTTTTTAAAAAGAAATATGGTGTAAACTGAAAGGATTTTGAGTGCAGACAAAAAGAACATTTAATGTGTGAACACTTTTGACTTGCTGTAATTATATAAAATATGACATCCCTAAATATTTCAGCATACCCAATAAATGACTCTGCAAGACTGCTCAACTAGTACCACCAGAGGATGGCATCCATCCAAAAAGAGCAAGAAAACCGTATTTTCTGTTCAGCATTACTGTTCTAATGCAGTAATCGCCCACCTCAAGGGGATTCTGCACTGCAGTGTGATACCACTTCTTCTGCAACTTAATCGAGTCCAATGTTAAAGGAATGCCCTGGAAAAGGCCTTCCGTCCCCAGCATGCAGAGCCAAGCCTGTCAGGCCTTGTGTCCCTGTGCCAGCAGAGCAGCATCCACACCTGCAATCCTCCAACACAGCGGAGGAAGCAGCAAAATCCCAGTGGGGGTTTCGTTCACTCTGTCACTGAGCTGCCACCTGACCCTGGACAAGCCATGGAACCATTTCACGTCTCAGCTCTGCACCAAGAATTAATGCTGGTGACATTCAGATTTGTCACCTACACAGCCATTACAAGGCTCTGAACAATTATCTGCCTTTCTGAACTGCGTGCTGCACCTCAGGAGAGAGAATTATTACAAACTTTTCTTTTATTCTATCTAACCAATTTGATAAAGTAAAAATTAAGAAGATATATAGCAATTTAATTTCAATTTAATAGTTCATGGCTTGAAGTGGGTATATCCATCTTCTTCCTGCCACTTGCCTTTTGCCTTTCTGTTGTAATGTTCACTAAATGAAAGTAAAAAAATTAAGACTTTTACTAAGTAAAATGAAAAACATGTGCCTGATGTGCAGTGTTTTACAGGGTTTTTTTTTTTACTATTAATTATTGTTTTTATCCTAGTAAAATGGTGTATTTTCATTATGAGAATTCTTTTAATGCTCAGATATGAACTACAATAAAAATCCTATTGTTTGCATTTTGACTTCACAACTTCCTTTCCTGTATTTCAGATGGCATGAATCTCATCAATTTACCCCTTTTACTAAGACTGTCTGCTAAAAGTTAACTTATTATAAAATTGTAAAACTGCATAGCTTTTTTCTACTCTAGAAATATTTTATTCTCTCAGTATTTTCTTATTAATTTACTGGGCATATTTAGTACATAAATACGCACACAGAATGAAAAAAATAACCTGCAAAGTGAACAGAAGCATTCAAACTGACTTGAACTACTAGAGGATTGAGTAGTCAGGACTGAATACCTCTTCAGAGGAAACAGTTCTACTGTACTTACTGCAAGTTACTCATACACACAAAAGGAAAGGGGAGTCCCTCCATTTATCTATCAGAAAATGAACAAAATTCAGTAGATGTCAAAATTGCCACACAGCAAGGTAGGCCATGTTCACCTGGTCTTCTCATATTAAAAGAAAAAAAAATCTATTTTGAAATATTTTGATATTATATGCTTCATAGTACCTATTAAGTGTTTATTTCAAAATATATTATATGCTGTCTCTATTGAAGCTAATATATTACAACAGTTATTGTCTTTATACATTCCCCCTATTACAAAAGATTGCTGCAATTGAAATTCGTAAATTCAGACTAAATTACAATCTTTCACCCTTAGGCACTCAGCTGAATTTGAAGCATCGAGCTGCTCCTCTGAGCTCAGAGATGAAGGTCAGACAAAAACACTTTTCCTTTCAGTAAAAGGACATAATAGATTTTGCCCAGCTCTTGTAGCTTCACTGAATAGGCTGACTGATGAGGTGAGACGACAGGGGACACAGATAAGGCTGCCAAACCACAACAAAAAATTCTGTTCGGTGCCACCTTCTGTAGATAAGGCAGAAACATTATTTGGAACTACACAACAGACAAGCTAGGATTCTGGAAACCACCACAAATACATGTTCACATGAATAAACATACACATATTTTTGTAACATACCCTTGTGCAATGGTTGAGGCATGGTTAAAATCTGGATGAGCAAAAGAGATGAGACATCTCTGTAAAGTACAGGAACTTCTGGCGCCTCTTCCTTTAGCAGTCTGGAAATAAGAGTCCAGAGAAAATCACTTTTGACAGTAAAACACATTTTCTCCTTTCATACTTATTTTGCATTGTACTTTATATGGTATTATGTCTGACATCAGGTCCCTACAACTCAAATACTTTACAAATCTCTAACAAGTCTTGCTTTTAAAATCACTTAATATCAGTAATGGTTTGTAGTAAATCACAAAGAAGTTACCATTTGGGTATCTGATTCTAATTACAATTATTTAAAGCTTTCCAGACTGCCTGAACTATTTATTTCTATATAAAGACTCAATTACCATTCAGAATTGTGTTCCGAAACAACAAAACATACTAGGTAGTAACACAGAGTAATTTAATTGGTTTCTCCAAGTGTGGCATTTCACAAACATGTCATGTTATTACAACTAGGAATCCTCTATTTACATTTGTTTTACAAAATTTGTTTTAAAAAAGAAAAATCTAGAAGGACAAAAAACAAGCACATGAAGAGAAGCTGCACACTTCAGATGTATTCTAATGACACTACCTCACAGCTGTATACTTAAAAGCAGAGTATGTCAGCAGAAATGAGGTAGCATTTTTCCAGCTTGGTGCAACACTTCCAATACCAACACTATCCCGCCGGGCACACATTCCAAGTGCTGACAGCTGGGTCAAAGTTGCCCAGCATGACCTTTCAGTGAGCGCCCTGCCCTCGATGGGAGCTGCTGCGGAAGCAGGCAGGAGGCCCCAGGCATCCCCTGGGCTGCCACGTGCCCTCCTGCAGCACGCTCAAGGCGAGTGCTTGTCTCATCCGTGTCCCACGTCACGAGAAGGCAACGACATCGCGTACGCGCAGAGGCCGCCGGCGCCGCCCCGCGCCTCCCGCTGCCCCAGCTCACCAGGGCCCCACACAGGCAGGGCCAAAAGGAACCGTCTTATCAGAGATGGAAGATTTTCAGTCATTTCATGCAGTACTCTCAGTTGTGAAAATAACCACAAGCAGATTGACTGGACTTATAAGTAGAAATCACACCCCAAAAAAGTCTAATTGTCCTTCTCAGTTAAGAAACCTTGAAAAACTATAGAAAAAATACTTTC
>JAUBOD010000129.1:183804-213670 GCA_032353885.1 Nothura maculosa
TGATAGGTTGAATGGCAAAATTTTATTAATCTCTCTGCTGAACTTAGCAAATGAGTAATTCAAGAAGTGATCTTGAAATTACCTTTTTGATGGTTGGTTGGTTTCTTTACCATAAAGAAAAAATTGAAATTATCAAAGTTGAAATCAGAGGAGTTTGTTTGTTTGTTTTCAATTATTTCTACTTGCAAGACGTATAGCAATGTGCTGTAGTAATGATGAGAAAGACGACTAACAGGTTAGCTGACTTGCCTTTTACATGCAAAAGGGCAGATGACATTTTTGTTTTGTATTTTCTAAGTATGTAAATGGCACATAACCACTATCTTGAAAACACTGTGATTCAGTCCATTTTTGCTGTTTTGATCCAGTCTTCTCTTTTCTGATTCTAGAAATTAGTTTTCATAGCTGCAATGTCAAAGAGGGCAAAGTTCAGCGACACAGCAGCTCACTGCAAGCACAAGAGAAAAACACCCTTGTCAATTGCTCTGTGAAGATCTTAACAAACATAGGACATTACTCTCATTTTTCTTTCTCAAAGTCTGCTGGAAGTATGAAAAAGAAAGCAGATCATAGCAAGAACCATTTGATACAAGCAGATAGGAATTGTTTTTTTTAAATAAGGAGATTCAGGAATACCTTGTCCTTTATAGGGCTTTATAGTCTACTTGGCAATAACAGCTACAAAGACCTGCTGTCAGCACCTTCTCATTTATCAACGATCCCGCAGATTAGAATCAGTTAATTCTTTTTTGAAGGTTAAGAAAAGCTTATTAACGCATTAACAGATGAATAATCTTTATAAAATCTTCAGTCTTAATTGCTGATGAAATAGTTAATTATCCTCTGCACCAAGCTTATCACTGTGAGAAAACATCTTCAGCAACTAAATTCTCCTTTTCTTCATGGATTGCATCTTCCCCTAACCTTTCCCTTTATTTTTCCTTCTCAGGCATGTCGAGCTTCCCGGGATACAGTTGGGACCCTCTGCTGTTGAGAAAGATTCCTTTTTCAAAGGTAGGATGAATGGATGCCCCCCAAGACCTGCAGACTGCCAGCTCCTAACCAGAAAATAACAGCATGAAGCACCTCCCATAGATTAAGAATGACCAGTAACGACGTACATGTCAGCAAGTACCTTCACAGAAACCACTATATAAAAGGAAAAACACATTACTGAAAAGCAGTAACGTCCATTTTTCTTCAGTCACTGAAAAAAACTAGTTAGCAATCTTTGCCAACATATCCATATGAGTAGATGACAGGAAGGATATGGTTGCGTTGAACAAATCATGAAAGAATTAACTTTTTCTTCCCACAGGAGTCAACCACACTTACTAGTTTCAAATGTCATCAGCTATAAGGATAAAATGGAGGCAACCCTAAAAATCAGCGTGGGCAGAAAAATTGATAGAGAAGGAACATACAATTTTTGATGTCAGAATTATTAGCAGGAAACATGAGATGATCAAGACCTTGAAATCTAAAATTTGTGCTATTCTTAAAATAGGACTCTCTTTTCTAATAGGCTCTATTTGCACGTTTTCATTGCATACCACAAAGTAACACTCACACACATACACACAACTTAATGGCAATTTTACGGCTAAGTTTTCTTCATCATTCTTGTCACACAGACTCAGTCACTGACACTAACAGCTCCATTAATCATTCTTAATTTTGCTCCCCCAGAGCAGCTGCCCTCCTGGCGCAATCTACTCAAACAGCTCTTGACCTATTTGTTCCCCGCGGCTTCACCGACGCCTGCTGCTGTAGCAGCTCACCTGGGACAACATGTCCCATTTCCTGCAGCATCTAACCACCAAACTTAACAGTGGTGACACGACTAGCACTGACTGGAGTGCTTCATCACAGGAGAGACATCTCACTAGCTCAGACGTAGGAAAAACGAAGAAGGAAGGAGGGTTTACATTAATTCAAGTGCAGCTGGAAAGAATCGTGTCTAAAATACGAACAGAGTTTAATGTTGTATAAGACAAGGAAATGGGATATATGTTCCAGAGACTGCACAAATTTTTAAAGCATTAGAAAAGAATATTAAACATAACTGCAAACACAAAACATAAGAACTCTTAAAAAGATATGAGTATGAAATGGTAAAATCTATTACAGAAGAAATACCTAAAGAACTGCGTTTTTTTTCCATAAATGACTCTAAACGTATATGGATGAGGGAATGAAAACAATAAGTTAATTTAATTATACAAATAATTTTTTTAAAAATAACCACAAAAACCTGCTATAGAAGGAAAAGTAATTTTGCTCTTAATCATAATTAGCTTACTGTCCCAAACTAAATATACTAATACTGAATGGAAGCAGAGCCTGCCAGGTATGTTCTAGAAGGGCCCGTACTCACTTTACATGAAACGCACGTCTATCTTACAGCAGGATTCCAAAATCTTGACTCTGAAGTGCCTGAGATGATCATAGGGTTGGTTTGTTATTCAACCTTAGCACAAAAAAAAGCTAGTAGAGTCTACACAGCAAGGGACTGTTCTAACAACGAACAGGTGACATTTATGTCTCCAGACAGGCTAAAGCAGCAGCACATTCACATACACAGTGCCTTTCTTCTGAAAGCTTTAAAGGTCTTCTTAAATATTGCTAAAGTGCAAGGTTGGATATTAAAAATACCAACATGTCTGGTATAAATCTCAACTGGAAAATTTAGCACTCTACTCAGCAGTGTGCCAAAGAGCATGCACGTGATTTTGAAAGGCTCTCCTAACCTTTTACGAAAAATATTCATTAGAAACCTTGAAATAATACAACTGCAACAAGAAAAAACAAATTCTATGAACAGCCCATCCAGGAAACAAAATCACACAACGGTCTAAGAAAATACTATAGTAAGTAGAATATAATAGTAAGAAAACCCCCCCCTCTCAACACATTATAGGTGAAAATCTAATTAAGAAATATCATCCTATTTTCAAAAATGTTTCACATGATTTTGAATTATACTGAAATACTCCAACTCTTGCAAACTAGCCCTTCCACACAAGTATAGAGAAAAGCACAAATCCTATCACAGGGAAAACAAAATTACTTCTGTTTAAATGCACACAAATTCTGAAAACAAGGATTTTAAAAAAAAAAAAAAAGAGGTATTTTTACAGGGCTATTTCCTTCTCTTCCTAGATAACTAATGCAGTTACAATAACGGAATTATTAAGGTCAAAAGGTGACCTACATCATCACAAGTATTTAATTCTCTCAAGTCAGATTTTAAGAAGCTAGCACTTAATCATAAGTAACCAGTAAAATTCCTGTAAGGTCTCGTTTTGCAGAAGAGAGGGAGTCTATTTTAGAATTGCATGAATTCTGCCATACACCACCACAGAATCTTTATCTTTTATCTTTCTGCAAGTTCACCTTGTTCCAGTAACTTATTTTGATGAACAGATACACCAGTCCTTTTTTTTTTCCCCTTCTTACTTTAAAAGCCTTCAGATGTTCCCTGCCCCTCCCCACTACCAAAACTTAGAAATATCAGAGCTTGTATAGCTCTTCTTGTATGGCCATTAAAACCACATGAAGACAGAGGTTATTCACTTCCAAAGAAATGTCGTCATAAATTGTTTACACTTAATTTTTTTTCAAATGCTCTCCAACGTCAAGTGAAATCTCTGCCCTAGATTTACCCAATTTTTAAGTGATCACACAATTCAGAACACGGCACAATGCAAGTGACAAAATTAAAGCTTTACTAGTAATACTGAATTTCTTTACATTCACCAATAGATTTAGTCCTTTAAACAACTGTATTTTTCATGTACCTTGCTCAAGGATCAGTTTTTCTTTGCTGGAAGGGGAGAACTAACAAAGACAGGGGCAGCTGAGGTGCAGGAGGGTTTTAAACAACCCTTCCCCAATCAGGAGGACTGAAGGGAGCCAGTTGAACCACGTCTGCTGGCAGCACCAGACTGGACACGGGTAGTGTGGCACGGGATGGGATTTACTGGGGACTCCTCACCTCAAACAATGGAGCAAGCATCTCCCATGACCATGTACCACTGCTTTTCAGTGCAGTGCAAGCCTCATTTCAACAGGCATTCCTGTTGGTATTATTCTGGTAGGCTGCCCCCAAATTTCCCAAGGAAAGAAAATGTCTGTTCCTAGCAGTTTATATTCAAATAAAAGATCAAAAGATTCAATGTCAGCAAGTAGTTCTTCTGTCAATCCTAAGAGCTCTATTTGCCAAGAGCCCATGATTTGTTGTGAACAATGGAGAGCTGAGAATTTGCACTGAAAAAAGTTAAAAAAAAACTCTAGTGAGAGAAAAATCTAGCATATTAAAGATATGCATCCTCAAGAGGTCTCCTCCAGGCTTAGAAATATGCAGCTCAAATTAGTTTCATTAGCACCTTAAGAAACAAATTTCTTTACTGTTACTAGCAGCAAGTAGGATGAACCAAAGCTTTCCTAGCTTTACTGAAAAAAAAAGTATTAACCTTAAAATACTTACAAGTCTGCTCACAAAAACATGAGGTTATTAAAAACCATTGCATGGATAGTATGACATTTGCTTTCTAAACAGATTATAATCACAATACATGAATAGTTCAACTGAATAACTTGCGTAAATTAATGTCAAGTTTGTCAAATTATAATGAAAATGAACATGTAGCATGACAACAGAAAGGTCCTTAAAAGAAAAAAAAAAGGTTGAAATTATTTAGGAAATGTCAGATGTTAGGAGAAAATACACATCTTCACTCAATTGTCTAATAATTTACATGGCACTTAATAATTAACTTACTTAAACATGATCTTTTCCCAGCTGTGCTTGCACCACCTGAACATAAATTGCCTCCTCGATGGACCAGCTCAAGTTCCAAGTTTGTTCTGCACAAAAAACATAACAGTGCTGAATGGAATGGCATTAATTCAAGCTACTATAGACATGAAGGAGTCACCACAAACTCCCAGCATATAATAAAAGAAAGAACACTGCAAACAAATCATTAGTGTTAGATGATTCCAAAATATGCCTCCAAATAAGATAAACAGTATCAAGGTATAGTCATCTGTGATTTAAAATGATTAAAACCATTGTTTAAGAGAACTGGTACAGTTGTGACTGAAGTAAGAAGAAGCGTTAATTTTGAGGCTGTTTTTCTACATGCATACACAGTCCTCAAAAAATACGGGAATTCATGTACAAATCTGCAAAGACAACACAAAACTCTGTTCAAAATTAAAACATAACCACTTTAAGAATGTTCTCTTGAATGACAGGAGTTTTGTTTTTGCTTTAAATAAACAGGCAGTGGAATGGACAACCCCTCCAGTAACTAAATAAGAAAATATTTTAAATTACGCTGGAAGCACTGACTTCTATTGATAGTTTAGCTCCTGAAAATCTTGCCGGTAAATTTTGAATGAACACCAGTGTGGCTCATTTGTATGAAACAGGAGCTGCTGCTTTAAATCTCTGCATGCCACATTGGGCTCTATTCCTGATTATTACTGAAAGCTGATAGTTAGATACCATTTTTTCAGGCCAAATTCAATAGCTTTGTTTGATTCTGGAATTGAATGTTTCAGTACTGCATTATCATTTACCCTAAGACTTGGGCAAACAATTTATACTAGGTTTCCTGAGGGATTGTTTTAACAAGTGAATAAATATTCCTGTAATTAAAGATGAAGGAATAAAAATTTGCTGGTCTGAAATATTATTTTATACAAACTGCAAAGTCCAGTTTTACATATATTTTGTCTAGTAGTCAAAAATCGACCAACACCACATTTCACATAGCGTGATTGAATATTCACTAACATCTACATTAGAGTTTTATTACATTTAAGTTAAATAAACACACACACAAATAGATATTAAAGAAAAACTACAAGGTGACTATTTTATTAAAAATAAAATATTTTAAAAAGAATCTTGCTCCATGCATTTGAGAAAATACTTCATTTTTGATATTCAGTGTTTGCTAAGATACTTTCATATGCTTCTAAAATAGTAACATTTTAGAATATTACTATTCCTAAGTTTGCAGCTTATGCCACCCATTTCTGAAGGAATGCTTTAATCCTCTCTACTCAGAAAAAAAGGCAATTTAACATTGATAATGTGCCTGCTCAGAGCTCCATCTGGTTGCTGCTGATAAGGGTATCTGTGTGACAGGGGAATTTTCCACCCTTCAAGCGATTTGCAGTGCTCACTGAACTTCTAAAAATCTACCAGCAAGGAAGCAGGGACAGGGATTTCATATTAGTGGACAAAATAGCAACTGTAGATCAGCATGTGCTAGTTCATCTGGGGAATATAAATGAAACCAGTGTGTATTATTTCTATAAAGATTTTGATAACTAATTTGTAGAATAAAATTCATAGCAATCTTTTATTAAAACCAAGAGAATTAAGATTTAATCAAAACACTACCTGAATTTCTATGAGCTATTTTAGATCTAGAATTTTCAATTTTCCTTTCCCCAAGACATACATGCTATTTTGCAAAACAAACTCAAGGACAACTGGACAAAATTCATCCGGATGCCTATGAAGGGCCAGACAGTATTACTCTTCACTAGAGGGAACGTAAGAAGAGAGACTTCCGGTAACATATTCCCTCCCACATTGCATACTCACACTCCCCTCCCATACTTCCTTATTGCTCCAAGCACCTCAAAGGCAGAAGCTTATAGCTCAGTTGTCTGAAAACATAAATATTATATGGTATCTTCATAACATACTGAAACCTCAGTGTGACAGTGCACAGTGGGAAGTAGCTCCTAAAAACTGGAATAGTATTCCTTTATAATGAGCATTATTCCTCCTCAAAATCTGTCCTCAGCTGTAAACTAGCATCTTTTGAGAAGACCACAGACCATGTCATTTTCTGATTGAAAAGGGAGCACAGCTTACTAATATAAAAAGATAAAGGGTATTTGGCATTAATTGACTCCCTGCAACTAGCAAGTGAATTAAAAATATCATTAGGCTAACTTGAAATGCCTATTTAGACAGAAACTACTTATCATCTTGACCACTTTATCTGTATATTAGAATAAATATGAGGAGGGAACAGGAAGATATCATCACAGAAAAACTGGGGATGGAAATACGGAAGAAACATTAGGGTGAATCACAGGAATAAACCTGCAGTTCTTATGCAGTTTCCAAGTCTACAAATCTGGACTGCTGAAGGGGACAGAAAAAAAAAATTTGTAAAAGCTCTGCCAAGGATCTTCTCAAATGATCTTATGATTTATGGTAACACTATGCAAGAGTGGATCCAAAATGTGAAGTCCTGCTGGCATGGACAAGCAGATAATAGCTGATATTGGCCTAATCCAACGAGAGGAGGTCGACAGTGAGCGTGGGTGACATGTCCTAGTCTTCCTGGCCACTCACGCAGTGCAAGAAGAAAAGAAATGCCGTCCTGATTTGAGATATTTTTAATTCTTGGAAGAAAAAAAAAAACCAAAAAACTTAAGTTTAAATGTCAATGTAAGAAAATCTATATGATATGTCTAGTTATCATTTTTAATATTAGTAATTTTTGAGGGAAATATAGACTGATTTGTGTAATATAAATATTTACAAGCAGTCAAACTTTTATATAGGAAACTTTTTGTATAGCAAAGAAGATTGTTGCATGTCAGCATAAGTGGCATATTTGATACAAGGATAAATATTGTAGAAATTTTGGGTCATACAGTTTAAAATCCTTTAAAAAAGACAGGATTCAAAATGAGTATTTCCTATATGAAAGTATTTTCTTAATGAAGGCAAAATCAAAATGATCAAAGAACATAAATCATGTTATTAATAAAATCATATGATCATCTATATTGGAAGGAACCTCTGAGAACACCTGATCCAACCTTCTAAAGTAAAGCTTTAGATTCAGCCATACAGAGCCCTGTCAAATCAAGTCTCGATATTTCCAGGGAAGAAGACATCATCACTTTTCTGTACAACATATTCTGATGTTTAATTGTTCCCACAATAAAGAATTTTAGCAATTACTGGTAGCTTTATCATTTTGACAACATTATGGACACCTATTTGAAATGAAAATGTATCAATGAAGAAAGTATTCACACAGCAGTTTCAATGTTTGGACTTAAAACAATGCAACTAACGGAGAAGATGATGAAAATGAAAGCAAGACTATACATAGTGCTTTATTAACGAATAATATTTGTTTTCTGTTTTCCATATAGTGCCTGAAGCTATATCTATAATTAGCTTTATTTCAAATAAGAATTCACAGACGCTACTCCAATTCCCTGCAAGGTTTTTATCTGCCACATTTCACTGCAAAACTGAGAATTTTGCTTAGCAGTGTCAGAGTTCATCGATGCACAGGAAGATGAGAGCCCTGCGAGGCAGGCTCTGACAGCACCGAGCGTAGCTACGCTGCCCCCAGAGAGGGGGATGAGAAATACCCCCAAACCGGGGGAGTGAAGGCTGATGCACCAGCTCTCTACAACCTGGTTAACTCTTATGCAAGAAGAAATCTCATGAGGGGGCTTTTCTGAGCAGCTTTAAGAACTCCCTCAGAAAGACACCAAAATGTGGTCTCTGAAATTATATACAAGAGCTCGGGCATTATCTGTATCAGATGGCAAGAAGTGCATATACTACCACAACCTCTAGCCTTTTACTGAGAGATTGTCTTGTTTCCGTTATGTTTCTACATACCACTTTATAAGAACAATGACATCTCTGAAACATTATTTTAAAATATTTAGTACTTGTCTCTCTGCTACATAATTGTTCTACAAAGGTGTTCAGATATTGCAGGTAAATTTTACATGGCACAAAGACAAAGGTACACTATGATAATATCGTTACCAAAAAGTACTTTAACTTAGAGCTAAATGTACTCCTATTGTTTACAGTAAAATACCTTATATGTAAATGCCTAAGATGATTTCACGTCATTAAAAAGAACTGTGATTACACTTCTATTGCAAGACTATTCATGTACCTATTAAAACTTTCAGTTTGCAATTTTCACATGAGACTTTATTTTTACACATCCTAAGTAGATAGTTTCACACTGCTAAAAATATACTCAAAAAAAATTACTACGATATACTAATTTAAATATCAGAATATTGCAAGTAATATAATCACTAAATAAACTACAAGCCCTCAGCAACCAGAGTTTATGAAACCATCGTCAGAAACGCTCCTGAATTGCAATTCCTGACTTTCTCTGCAGTCAGATCCTTCCCTGTGGGCCTCAATAACAAAGGTTTGGGAAGATTATTTGCATGATGGGTATTCCAGTTGCTCTTTCGGGAAAACCCTGCATTACAGTAAATCTGAACAGGTTAACCATTCAGTGCAATGCATGGTACAGACTGAGGTGGGGAGGAGGCCTTGCCTTTGCCTTTCTTCAAAACGGTGCCTGCAATCCCAAGAGCAGCACAACTGGAATCCAGCATTACAGTGAAGATGCTGGTAGCTTGGTGGTTGTTAGAAGTAGTCTTAAACACATGAGGAAAATGCCTTGGTTGTTAATACAGAATAGGATCATTCTCTGATCACCAAGTAACTACAATTAATGCCTGATGGAGGTGCTAAAATCATCCTGTGATTTTAAACCTACCAATACAGTAGCAACACAGCAATGACTTCATTCTGCTGGGTAACAGGAAACAGGACTTAACAGTTTGGGTTAACTGGGTCTCCTGGATAACAGGAAGAGAAACTCAACATAAATTTTTGATAAACAGAAGGGAAAATCTTTAGAAAGGAAGAAAGCCAAATAAGCAGCAGCCCAGCTGCTCTCCGGATTCTGTGCCACTTGAAAATGCTAAAAATAAAATGTCTGAGAAATCATTCTCTTTCATAGCACTATGTCTGAAAATCGGAAAATATAACCTTGATATAACCTTTGGTGTCCCCAAAGGGTTTTTTGTTTGTTTGTTTGAGAGACTGAAGTACTCAGATAATATTAAATAAATAAATAGTTACTGTTAGTAATAAACTCAAAATCTCAAAATAAGTAATAAAGAAGAAAATATATACACTCACCTGGCTACAGAATACATAAACAGAAAATCATTGTCAGGTGATCCAGGACTCTTGCTATAATCTGTATACTTCTTCTGTGTAGTACTTTTTATATCTTTCATTACAGATTCCATTTCTTTACTGAGATTGGTCTCAGACTATGAATAAAGATACAAAAAAGATTACTTAATACTACCTCAAAAAATAAAATTGTTGATCACAAAGCTTTCATGTTTATAAATGGAAGCTTTTTAAACAAATTATACTTTCCTATTTACAAAAATGCATTTGAAGGTTATGAAAAAACATGTATTAGAAGTTAATAGTCTCTGCCTCACAGAAATTTTATAATATTCTAAAATTCCAATTTGTTTTGAATAATAAAATTCCTCTGTTTTTCCATCTCAAGTTCAAGGTTCTTCAGCTTATTTTATTTTAGCACGTATTTCCATGGCACGAATACATGGAAGGAACACAAACTGTCAAACTCTAATAAAAAAATGTATTATTATTTTGAAATACTTCTGGAACAAAAACATCCACTGGAAGGCTAGTTAAACATAAGAGAACTAATTATATAGTTCTGAAAGACTTCAGGAAGCTTTTTAATACATGAGTGGGTACAAAATGCTGTTTCAATTAATCCATATCTTAATATATTTTTAATAGACAGTCTTTAAGTAGCCTCCAATTAGAAATATATTGGTATTTTACATTGTAAAGAAGTGACAAATGGGTTTTATGTTATGTGACTCAATTCAATGTAAATTATCATCTAGTAAGCTGAAAGTGTACGCCATATAAATTTATATGAATTACACTTTTACTGTAGCTGTCTTTGATTTATTTTTAATAGGTAATACAATAAAGGCTGTAAAACATTACGAATATTTTGATTTAAAAATAGTATGCTACCTTCCAAACAGAAAGAAGAAGAAATGAAGTTTCCTGGACTGCAAGGTTTCTAAAGGGTCACAAAATGCAATATAATGTAAAATTGAAAGGTAGAGACAAATTAACAAGGATCTTTCTGCCTTACACTGATGCTTACTGGGAAAGTTCCCAGCTGTTCTTGAAGATCTTCCACCTCTCGCACAAGATCTTGCATGCACTTGTTACTGTGACTTTGCCAAAGGCTTCTCTCTACGTTGTTTCCGGGATAACAAGGCAGAACACTGTTAGCAAACTGCCTACAGAGGGGACAGGTAAATTCTCCTTTGTCCACAGAAAAACCCTGGAGGACCTGGTCATTCTAAAAACAAAAAAAAATAAAACAAGGTGTAAATTATATTTGAAAATGAAAACTTCTTTCATATTTCTACCAAAAAAAAAGAAAAAAAGAAAAACCACAGATAAAAAAACTCAAACCTTTAAAACCAACAACTATAAAGAAATAATATTCCTGGTCTAGTTCAAGAGCTCTAATTCCTACCTATTGCATTACAAATGATCCATGTCACCTAATTTCCAAGTATTCTTCGCTGTCAATATCTATCCCATAGTAAACTAGAAAATACTTGAATGGGATATTTTGAACAGTTTGCTTCCTATAAAGTTTAAGACTCCCTTAAAAGTCTTCTCATTTGACAAAAGGCATTTTGTTTCCAGTGAAGTATTTGCAAGAAGTGAAGGTGAGAAGTATTTGAAGATATTTCTCAGGAGAGGCACAGGTGCAGAACCTGATTATCCAGCCACGGCAGCACAGCAACCCACCCCAAACCCTGGCTCCTCGCTGCATTATCCTGAAGGCCTGAAAAGCAGGCCCAGCTGCAGCTAGCTGGGAGCAGGGGGACACAGCCCGAGCGCTCCTGTCACTGGCGTCAGCTTCAGGAAACCTTGAACGTGGCTTCAGCTGCAGGAAGTTTCCCGCTCTGGGGAGAGGGCAGCTGCTGAGGTAGCACCAACGCCAATTTAATCTTCAAAGCATCACCCCGGTGCCAAGGCCTCCTGGTAAACCAGCTATACACATTCTTCTACCATTTTTTTCTTAAATTCCTCACTCACTTCTAATGAAGATAGGAATTTGTGAAACAAGCGAGAAGAGCAAGAAATGTTTTGCCTGAATGTGCTTGCCACAGAAAATCATAATTTCAGTTTTAAAGAATGGAATTACCTTAGTAAAACATTTCCCCAATACATCAGAATATCCGAGAACAAGGTAGTGTCAATAATGCCAAGACTTAATAAGGAAGATTTAAAATCTGCAGTACTGGAAAGATAAAAAATCATGCATATTCATGCAAAACATGAGAAGTCCCCAATCTTTCCTTCACTGAATCAAATAGCATAAATCCATTGACTTTACTGAGAACAGATCAGATTCAAATAATTAAAAATCTTTAATTTTACTTACCCGCAAAGATTCCATGTAAGATTTATGACAATCTATGTGCAAAGTATGACCACATGTTTGTACATAAACACCTCCTTCCCAGCCTATTGACACTGCTTGGAGACAGGAACTCTGTAAAAACAATCCGTCCAAACAAAAATAATAACAAAAAGAAGAAAAAATATATGGTTACAGTATTGGTCACAATTTGAGATTTTTTTATTTGCTGCTAGGCGATATAAAATATATGCTGTGGAAATAAAGGGGGGTTTGTTTGCTTGTTTTGGACATTTGTCTTATATGATCACAATTCTGCCAGTTCAGCTTCTGTACACTCCTGCATATTCCACTACCTGAAGTAACATATTATATCTATACTAGAACAAACACTTCTTTGAAGAACTTTGTGTATCACAGAAAGGCAGCTGTGACTGCACCATCCTTTCCAGCAACACAAACTTGCCTTCCCCATGTTCAATGGCAATGTGCTCCAACACATTTCTGTCAGTTTTGCCCAGAACAAGTAGATTACTATGAATATCCAACTCTGATGATCAGCTTTTCTGAGGGTGCCCCTGCAGGCTGCCTTTGCCTGCAAATCAGCCAATCTTACAAACTCCAGCTACAGTACAAGACACACTCCTATTTACCTTAACTTGATATTTGTCATGTTTTAGAAGACTTTCAGGTTTAAATCAATTATCTTAGTGACATGAAAAGTCTTCTGCTTTTTGCTGGTTCCTTCATGATTGACATACAGTGTAGCCAAACTGCCCTACAAAGCAACTGCCTCCGTCAGGAGGAGCCCCGTACGTACTGCATATATTCAGTAGGCCTCATTGCTAGCACTTTTTAAAATCACATTTAGACAACTGAAATTCTACATTTAAACAACTGAAATTCTACTGCATCTTCTGAGATGCAAATCTAACAGGAAACACCAGATTCATGAACTTAGGTGAAACTTGGACTGAAGGACCTTTTGTGAAATGACTCTACAGTGAATACTCTGTATCTAGAAAGCTGGAGAGACTAGAGTGCGAGTCAGAGATAGGGGAGGCTAAAGATTTGAACAGAATGGAAGGGAAAACGGTGACAATAAGAGGAAACTTCATAAACCATGCTAAAAATGCTTTATCCCTTCTCTGCACTGGGGATTCAGAAGGTGGAAAACAGAAGCTCATGCCTCTGTCTCTGAGATGGTTGGTCTATGTCCTGCCAATTAATCAGTCTGACGAAAAGTGCAATAGAATTGCTCCCTTTCCCTAATATCAATAACTTATGCTTTTCTCCAAGCTGTTCCAAAATTCTTGCTTTCCAGCTGCCCTCCCTTTCTAAGGCTAACATACACAGCGATGCTAAAAACAGCCCCATCATGGATTTGACTCCAGCTACTGTGCTGGGGAACACAGTGTAAGGAGTTGAGGCAGGAGAGGCCGGCTCCACAGGTGACACTTGGCATTTCACTAAATGCATCTGATTCTCTGCAAAAAATCCCACTAAATACATTGAAGTCAGAAAGAGAGGAGTCTGAGGAGCTGGCCACGTGTTGCTTACAGGCCTGGGGGGAAAAAGGCTATCTCAAGTTATTGGCTACAGTGTGATTCTGTAAATGGTCCAATCCATCTAGCATATGAAGTTTTTTCCCTTAATTGTCAAACTTTTCTGTTTTAAAAATGTAACTGGTAATGATTTTTTTTTCCATGAGCAGAGTCATCATTCTCTGACTACAAATGTATCAATTTTAGCCAAAAAAAAGGGCGAGAGGTTTCTCAATGGGAAAAAAAGGTCTATTTTGCCTTGCCTGTGTTTAGCATTTAGGTTTTGAAATGTTCATTCTTCTTCAACTGGAAGAAGGTAGATCACATTTGATAACCTAATATGTTCACAACTAAGTAAAATTATTCTCTTGTCTCCTGAAATTTGTTCTTCTTTTTACAGGAAGGACACTTACGGTGAAGGACAGAGTTGATAAATAAAAGGACTTATTGCTTAGCTCAGCTGAACAAGCCACTCAAGACACTAGCAGATGTTTCCATTTCTATGCCAAAAGAAATTTAAGGATTACTTCTTTCAAGCACAGATTTTTTTTTTTTTTTAAAAAAAAAGCACAGTCATGACCTGGAAACTTGAAAGCAGAAATAGCTAATTCAATGAGTGTTTAAATCGGAATGGAATTTTTCAAAACACGACGCGTTTGGTCACTGCATTATAGTGTCTTTTAGACTAGTCTGTTGTAAGGGCTTTGCACAGAAAAATGCATTTAGGTAAGAACAAGTTTTTGAATAACATCTGTTTTTCCTTAGCACTCCTTCCACTTTAGTACGTAAGCAAGTAAAAAAAATAAAGCTATAGTATTATTTGAACATTCTTAACCACTTCAATAATGAATAATTTTCATTGTCAATTTGAAACATTAGCAAATAAACACAGGTATATATTAATGACATGCTGACAATAAGGCATACAGAAAACTGTTAAGGTTTAAAACGTCTTCTCCCTTGTACTCCTGTTGCCAAGTTCATTTAACACAGCATAATTCCTGGATCTGGTTCGTGGAGTGAACCACAGGAAAGCTTTTGTTTTTAAATAGATGCCTACGAAGGCAGAAACACATCTCATTCACATGGTCACACTGACCTGTGAAATATCTCTTCTAGCAAAAATCTGTAAGCATATTTAATATTAATTCCCTTGGGTATGATAGCTGACTACGCCAAAATCATATACAAGGGAAAACTAAATACATTTTAAAAAATAAGGACCTCATCAGATGTAAATATGTCCATAAGTATTACAACATCACAAATTGTTTCTCTAAAGGTAAACATGAAACTAGGAAGACTTTTAGACACAGAGGGAATTCACTACGTTGGAATCCCATGTATCTTTTCACACAACTCAGTTCATAATTGGTAGTTCTGCTCAAATCCAATACTTACATCTTTAAAGTATCGCTGTAAAATGGCAAGCCTCACATCGTGCAGTGCTGCACAGGTATCCCAAGGATAGATCTGCTCCTCCTCGGTGGTTGGCAGCTTCTTTGGCTCGGGGCTATTGCGACATTGTCCCAGGACTGTGTACAGAAAATACACAAAGGAGAACAAAACAGATAACAGTAAGCTGAAGATACACATCTTCCCATTTTAGTTTACAGCTAGTATTTTTTCATGATATTAAAAGCAGAAAAAAATGAAGAAACTAAAGTCATGTTTTCTACTGGGAATACATAAAAATATACATGGCTCTTTTATTGTCTTTAAAAAATATTTCCCTGCAGGTTTGTTACATTCTGCTGAGTCTAGAAAAGCAAACTGGAGCGAGGAGGGAATAAGGTATACTCGGTTCACCCTTTTCTCAATTATTTCAAGGGTTTAAGTATCATTAAATATATGGAGTGTTTAGGGCCCTCACTGAGGATCATTCACAAAGATATGTGACTCGCTGTTTTTCCAGGCACCTTAAACCTCCTTGTAACAGTGCTTGTCCAGGCAGTCACACGTTCATACCTGAGGATGCTTGTAATAGTACAACTAGCCCTGTAGGTCTGTCTTCAGTAGAAGGACCACTCTGCCCACAAATAACGCAGTCATATATTGCCTCAGAAACATGCTGTTCTGATGTAGCTATCTCCATGGCAACATCAGCTTCTGGCGACTCTGAAAAAGGACAGGAAAACTGATGTTAAATAGAGGAAAATAAATCAAATGACATCTGCATTGTAGTAGTAATCAAAAAGTGACCATTGAAGTAGTCCAAAAGAAAGTATTTCCTCCTGAATTTCAACCTTTTCAAGCCTTTTTCTCCTTAAGTAAATAGGGCATAATACAGGAGTGCTTTCAAGAGTGCTTTCTTCTGAGAGTCCACTGCAAACTCATTAAAGGACAGGCATGCTGAATGCAAGGCAGCATCTTTCTTTGCTATGAAAACTCCATACAATGCTCTCTCTCACTGGGCAAAATCTGAATTACACTGTCTCACTCAGTAAGTATTGATTTCTCAGTCATTTATTGAGAGTCATAAGAAAATGAATTACTATCTTCATTGACCTACAGCTGCTAATATTGTATGCACATTTATCACCATCTAGTGGCGGTCAGACGAATAGTGAATAAAAAAAGCAAAATACATCATCACCCAACATCCTTCTGGTAAAACTCCAAACAATCAGAAAATCTAGCAGTAATTGTAAAGTAGGAGAGAGGAAATAAACACTATAGCATCTTCGACATCACCTCATCATGTTGATGACGTACAGTCACAGCCTTATCAGTATATGAGAAGGACTATGAAGTTCTTGTCTATCTACCTTTTCCTATAACATTCTCAATAAAACATGAAACATGCATCTATTCAACATTTGTAAGAGGTGAAGTAAGACAATGTAGCATGGCAATTTCATTTGGACCAGTATAACCTAAGTCCTCAGTTAATATTTTATTTATGAAATACTATCCATCCATTGCTCTTATTCTCTCAGACATAACACTTAGAAAAGGGAAATATCTAATGCAATAGAATGAGTTAACTTTGCAAACTAAAATTACTCAAGAAAAACAATATGTATTTACTTAGGCTCTGCTTTGCTCAGATTAACACTAAATAGATCAATGAATATGCTTTATATTCCTGCAAAAAACATTTTTCCTTGACTCCATTTTTAATGTATTTTTACATTCTACTGTCATATAGTTTCCCAAGGGGAGATGCTCTACATTCAATATGTGTAAGCATGTGGCATTTTATTTCTAATAAGTATCTCTCTCAAAACATACTATATCTTTATTGTGTATTTTAAACCTCAGAAAAAAACATAGATCTTAATACTCTAAATGTGTTTCAAACCAACACATTGAGTATGTCCTCTCTATGCTTCTATCTTCTACAGACCTCAGGGATCAAATATATGCTACTCTTACAAGTGTTTAGATTTGGCCCAAGGCTAATTTGTCAAATAATAAAATTTCAAGGGAATTAAATCTTTAGCATCAAAGACTCTGGGAAAATTATTTGATTAGGTAGTAAAGTAGTAAATAAAAGCAAAGCTAACTTACACAAATAGTATGTGTGAAGGAAACAGGGAATCATTTGAAGCTACAGAAAAGTAAACAAACCCACAACTCCCTGACTCCCTGAAACAACCACCATCAACACCAACAAAACATCCCACAATATTTATTTTTAAATGGACTATGACAAACCTTGATTCCTGGTCTAAAGTATCTCAGAAATAATTTGAATTATACAGCTTTACCTTAAGGATACACTTTCCTTTCCCTGTCCTGCTTTTCTTTTTTGCTACACTCTGTTTTCTTTTTTGCTATCACTCTGTTTTCACTTTGCAATAACCTTACCAAGACACAGTTTTATAAACAACTAATTAAACTAAATATTAAAGGAAAAAAAAAACATATATTCTTTGATTTGGGGGGAAAAAAACTTCTAAAGACACTTCCTCTACTGATGTTTTAACAGAACTAAAAGATTTATTAGTGTTTTAGAAAATAGGCCTCAGGCTATGGCTAGTTTGAAATGGTAGATTTTGGCAGCAGAATGGGGTAAAAATAAACTAGTGGCAGTGTGGAAAAGGGAGGTTACAGAACACTATGCAAAGGGCGACCTTCTTGTCCTTCTTTTTCTTCTTGTCCTTCCTCAGTTTCACCTCTGCAGAGCATCTGACCTCTCTCTCGCTGGCTTCCTGATCTAGCCAGACTGTGCCAGGCTGTTTCTCCAAAGATCCAACCTAACTGATTTCACAGACACTTTTCCTAGTGATGTCAAGAAGCAAACAGGAAATGCAAGATAACAATAAGTGTATTGACATCAATACACTAAGTTTCTCTTACAAGATTTATCTGATGATATAGTCTGATTTTCTAGCTACCTACAACATGTTCTCTTTGCCTTTGCAGATCATTTCCGAGTAAGGATAATACAAACCCCATTAAATAGAACGAAGTTAAAATGAAAGCATTTAAAAACTGACAGAAATCCAGGACACTGATTTTTCTCTCTTATTTCCCCCCCCTACATGTTAATTATTTAGCTTTTGGTTTTGTACGAATACAGGTGAAGCACCTGAAGTTACAAAATCGACCTCTGTTGCCTCCCAGCAAACACTGATCAGCGTACTACCAACTGACACGTCGTGTTCTTATATAACACCTTGCTGACTTAATTTTATTTTAGGTCAAACTCTCCAGAGTTTAAGGGCATGATCTACTTCCTCTTTTTCCCCAATTGAGAAAATGCCAAATCTCAACGGGCTGTGCAAAAGTTTCCACAATAAAGGCAATTTACAATCTCTCACTGCAGTCAACATTCTTCCTGTCACACTATGTGTCAGTGGTCTCTAGCATCAAAGCAACTATTAACATATATATTCTCAAGAGATCAGTCACTAATTTATTTTTCTATCTAGGTGCAGAAGATTGAATGTTAAGAAGTATATGTCACCTTGCTTTCAAACTGCGCACTTTTTTCAACCTAGCTAATATCAGTGAATGCTTCAAGGACAGAACGATAGTCTGTTGAGAGCCATATCATTGAAAGGATTGTGAGAAACATTCCATATTTAGGAGACATTTACAAAAAAAAAAAACCAAAAAACCCACTTCAGACACAACAAAACTATTAAAGGAATGCAAAATTTCTGGGCAATCATCTTCTTAAGTGGTTACCCAGAAATGTCTTCACGCAAAATAACTATGTTAAGTTCATTAAACCAATTCTTTCTCCTGCCGAGTATGATATATAATTAATTCCTACATTTTATGTCAAGAAAAATAAAGTTATTCATTGTTAAAATACTAAGAAACGGAAAAATATTTCTCAGCACAGTGACGCACACACGAGCATAAGCACAGAGGCCTAGGTTCTGACTGTACAGAAATTCAAGATTCTTTTTAATATTTGACTTGTGTACTTTAAACCAACTGTTCCCAGTTTTCCACCTAAGGCAATGTTGACAGGGCCCTGGCTACTGCCCTTCATCCACATATGATATTAATAACCTTAAATACAACTTATGAAACATCTGTGTCTAATATGTGATCTTTGTGTTGGGTACAGCACACCTCCCAAAGGTAACACGAAACATATAATCATTATTTGGCAAAGAACTTTTGAGTTGCTATATGACCTGCATAAATATTAATGACAAAATCTTCTCAGTATCCCATTAACTGAAATGAAATGAACACAAGTTCAACAAAACAAGACAACAAGAAACCAGTACAACGCTAACATACAAATTCAAAACACAAAGCAGACTGACTGAGAGGGGAAAAAATCCTGTTTTCAAAACTGCTCATGTTCAATTAAACAACCTCCCTTATTAAAACTTGGTAATTTCTCCACAAAGAAATAGCAGTAGTATGTATCATCACATTTTAAGAAAACACGCTATTTAAGAAACATACTAGCTTTGGACAGTTTTATATTAAAAGGAGAATATTTTGATACATCACATAAATGTAACCACTTTATTCATTTTAAGAAAAAATCAAAACAGACTTATGTACATCAGATGTATTCTCTTCTACTTATTTTCAAGACTACCATGCTTATTCATTGACAGTGGTCTATTCAGTGTTACTCCATGCTAGAAAACACAGCTTGAAGCCTCTTAAGAATTACCAAGTGCACAAGTCGTTGTGGTAGAGGTATTTTCATTTAAGTTTTTGACTCAAAACAGCATTAACATAAAATTTTAAACAAAAAACAAATAGGCAGACGATGAAAAACTTACCAACATCCATAGCGGTTTCCATGAAACTTTTTTGCCTTGAAGCAAACTCAGCTAGCAATTTCTGTTGCCTTTCTCTGGCCTTCTGTCGTCTGCATGAAACAAGAGTTGGGAAAAAGAGAGGATGTTAAAGGAAACGATGCTAAAAGAAGCATTACTTCTTTGTAGCCCATCTTTTCCCTTTTTTGTTTTCCCTGATTAGGCCACAGCTTTTAACATTTACTGCCCCAGTTAAGACCCTCATTTAATCATATTTCTTTTACCAATTTCATCTCTTATTCCAACCTTTCATGCCGGGATCATGACTGTCTCATGAAATTCCCTTCTTTCGTAAAATATGCTGCCTCAGGCAACACATATAATGTTATTTCAGTTCAGTCCTTATTCTGGTCCTCTGTATTTGCACTTGCTTTATCTTTTCCATCCATCAGTATCTTTCACCCCCTGCAGCATGTTTCTTACTGAACAGGATAACTGACAGGGGACGTAGAGACACCACTGGGCATTGCTCACACCACGAGGGCTCCAGCCCACAGGACCCCCATGCCAGGTGCTGCTTGGCCCGTTTACACGGCAAAGCTTCAACAGCCATTCCTAAGGGCACCTTTCAGATGCAGGGATCTCTGCCCATCTATCTGTCGCTGTACAGCCATCATTTCTCAAAATAACTTCTGCGCACCACAGTCCTGAGACTCTCTATTTTAGGAACCGTATCGGGGCTTTCATTAATCTGTTTTTATTTATTCCTCCCTGGGAGTCTCTCAGTATATGCCTTTGCTAAAAGCAGAGGGACTGTAAATAAGAGGCCTCTAATAAGAAGACATAAACAAACCCTGACAGATTCAGTGCAGCTCAGTAATTTTCCATGGCGGCCCACGGGGCCCTGACACTGCAACCGAAAAACCACCGCAAGCGGCTCGCGCACGCGGACCGCTGTTGCCATGGCGACAAGCCCTGGCCGGGCGGCCATCACAGGCCCAAGTAGCCCAGAACGGCAGCACCGCCAGCTCGCAGCCTGCTCCATCCTCACGGGCACCAAACGGGCTCGAAAAGGCAAAAAAACGGAAAGAAGAGAAAGAAAATGAAAAAAAAATAAAAATAAAAAAATATAAAAAAAAATCAATCAAACTCACGAAGTCCTGACTACAAGAACAGCCTAACTTATGAAATCAGTTGGCTTTGCCCTGACAGTCTCTCAGTACATGCCACGGGTCTCCCAGGTCTGCATACTTGCCCTATTTACTGAGCTGTTACAAGAGATGTTAAAAATCAAGTCATCAACAGAACATTTGCAAAAAGGAATTTCATTTTTTAGAGTAGATAATTGCAAAAACATATCTATTTTGGTTTACATTGTTTTAAATAAATATATATTCAGCATTAAACCTTTAATATCTGTTTTAATCTAACAAAGCTCTTGGATGCAGCAGAGAGTTTAATGAAAAATCTGACAATGTCACAGATTTTTCCCTCCTTGACTTGAGGAGATGCTAATGTTCTCAGACACCCATTGCTATGAACTAATCCAAGTTAAAGTTTATGACTCACATTAAAACAGTATCATTTTAAGCTCCTTAGCGTTTCTAGAAATTCCAGAAATTAATATTTTTAAGGCTTTCTACCACATTCTTAAGGCCACTGCCACAAATCCACCAAGATTTTTTAAAATTTCTTTTCAAACAAATAAAAACATATAAATACATATAAATCACCTGAACCAGACTGCAGTATGTTTTTCCCAGAATTTATAGAGCTATAAACATATAGTCTGGCTATATATAAACTATAAATACCCTTGCCATGGACAAGCAAGGGTTCATGCATTCCAGCACGTCTCCTACCCTACCTCTGTCCAGCCTTGGCACCTTCTCTCTCTGGCTGCCCCAATCTCCAAGCCCCAGCCTGCTAACCTCGATCACTGCCTCCTGGCACTGCAATACTCCATCTTTCTACTGGCAGCTTTTGGCACTAGCCTGTTACAACAGGAGTCCTGTTCCAGTCCCAATTCTGCCACCCCAATACCCAGCTTCTCTCCATGCCCTCAGGCATTTGCCATCCTGCTCCACACTTTACAATTCCCATCACCTCTTGCACCCTGTCTCTCGCACTAAGATTTTCCTTAAGGACTAGTTCTCCCATCTCCCAGTCATCTCTCTGTATTTCTTCTGACAACCTAATGGATGTCTCTGTCATCTCTAACGTGGCAGCTTTTGTGCTCCCACAGCTGTTCGCTCACTAGTACCTCTCACCCACCACTCCTCCTTTCAGTGCAAGGCTTCATAGATTGCCCTGCCACGTCCAGCTTTCACCTGCCCTTCTCACTCTGAGTGTCTGACTTGGGATGCTCGTGGTCCCTGCTGCTCGAGTGCCACCACAGGCCTGCTTGGAGCAGGGCAGCAGCCGCTGCCTCTGCTCTTGGGGACTAGTGCTTCCATTCCGAGCACTCACAGGACTTGTTACTTCTCAACCCCAATCTCCAAACTGAGATTTAACCCCCACAGCAAGAGGCCAAGAAGGATATGCAAGTTTTCAGGCCACATAAGAAAATCAAAATAATAATTTGAAAAGAAAAAGGAAAGTAAAGTTTTTAATGTGATGTGTTGGATAAGCAAAAAACGCAGTGCTACTAGCTCACAAATAATACATCTAAATAAATCCTATATGTATACATGAATGTATACTCTATATGAATAAAAAAAAAGACTGAAGTAAGAAGACTTGGGGTGGTTGTAGTTAAGCTTAAGCTTAACTCTCTTAACTATCTTTAACTATCTTAAGCTTAACAATCTATTAAGTTTTAAGTTTAATAGATTGAATATTGTACAGCTTCAAAGTTTTGTTCACCAAATACACAACCTCCCTTCTTTCCCTTCTTACTCCTCCCATACAAAACTACAAGAACTTCTAGGTTGAAGGGACAAAAGGAGGAGATAAAAATTGTATTGATTGTTCAGGGTATTTAATATGTCTCTATTTTAAAGTCCTTTATCTTGCTGACCTGAATCTATAAAATCTGCAAGCTTCAAGGCTTGCAAGAGCTGAGAATTATTGCCCTAGGATAAATTGAGTACAAGTATAAAAAGCATACAGAAATTAGAAAGGGATATCTGGCAACTTTAAAAAAAAAAAAAAATTCCCAGTTTGAAGATTTATAAAAGATGTGTTTTCATCATATGTTTACTAAACAGGTAAAGACTAGAATTATATTTTCTTTAATTTGCGTCAAGACTAGAGGTAGATCAATCACTAGATACAAACACGCTCTGTTGTACTAATCCCTTCACTTTTTTTTAAAACTTACCTTTCTTCTTTATCCAAAGTTTTCTTCTCTGCAGAACTAATCTTTTTTGGTGGCACAGGAGGTGTCACCTTTCTGCATATCTCTTCAATTATACGTTTATTCAGCCTGCTCTGTATTGCAGCTTTCAATAAAATTCTTTCTACTGCTGTCATTCCATCACCATGAGAATATCTTGGAATTTCTGGGTGAATTAATACATCCACATCATCTAACCATGGAGGATAGTAAGAGTTTTGTTTTCCTGAGAGTTTGTGGTGTAATTTAATTAGCAAGGACAATATACTTTCTTTGACTTCGAGAATGGCTGTGGTTAGCTGTGGTGTTGCACCAGGTGCTGACCATTTCATTGATGTTTTGGGCCGAACCACCTGATTTGCTTCACTGCTGTTCCGATTGATGATCTCCTGAAATTTCTTCCTACGTTCTGCAACCAAACTGAACACTTGAGCTGTCCCCGAGTTCTTGGGGGGAGAAAAAAAAAAAGGTTCATATTTATAGTAAATAAGTTATAATTATAAAATAAAAATGCATAAAATTATAGTTATTTTTTAAACTAGAAAAGCTGAACAATATGTTTTCCTTTCCTCTTTCAAAAGTGTAATGAAATTTTTGTACCAAAATACTAAGCTTGTACTTCATACTTTTATAGATTTGTTATACACAGCTACATGAAGAGACAAATACAAAATATTATCTACATTAAAATAATAACAAATACATAGCTTTGCCCTAAAAGAAATACCTACTGTAACAATTTTCTTTACATCCAATATAAAATAATCTGAAACACTGTATACAGAAGCAATCTTGAAAAGATATCTGCTGACTATAAATATTTCAGGATCTCACCACATATACATTAATTTTGTTTTTATTAAAAACAGATTTACTTGCCACTAGTCATTTATGCACTTGCAACAAGGTTAAACTTACCTAGGTTTGAGAAACTTAAGACTATTCTACATGATTAAATGTTAGTAATACCTTGGTAAGACAGAACAGAACTAAATACAAAGCTCAAGCAAAAGCTAACCGAGATATTTTATATTTGATAAAGCACATTTATTTAAAATATATATATTAAACATTTAAAGATATTTTATCGCTTAAAAATCTATCATCTAAGCTTAACATCATTAGCATCAAGAAAATTTTAAAAAGCATGAATTCTTGCAAAATAAAGTTTTAAAAAATTAGAAAAAATACGAGATGTCTCTGAATGTTAAAGTGAACACAATTAAAGCAGGATTGCAAGTTAATTGCTTAGAAAACAAATTGCACACAAATCTACCTCTCTCTGAAGGCTCTTCCGCCTTGAACTCTGGTAGATTGAGGACAGAAAAGAATGGATTAAATATGTCATTTGGAAAGAGATGTGATTTGAAATAACTTCTATTCCTGTTATCTATATTCTCTAGGAAGGCTACTATAAGAAAGCTACTTAAAAAAGAAATAAAAATAGTAAAAAAACATCCAAACAAAACCAAAATATTCAATAAAGCAATAACTAAACTACTCGTCGAAGATGACTGGTATTTGCATACACTTACTTGTGAAGAAGGTAAACCATCCGAACTGGTACTTGCAGGTGGTTCTCTCTTCACTTCTGGAGCAGTTTCTGGTACTCTTACTCGGACATAGTTAATAAAGTGGCGCATGTTAGAAACCAAGTTACTACCTGGAAACCAACTGTCATGGCAGCGCTCTTGTCCACCAGCAGACTCCTAGTTAAAAAAAGAAGAAAAAGAAAAAAAAAAAAAATCAGAGTAGAGTCCTACAGATGTTACAATAATTCATCCTCTCTTCATGACATACGAACAAACTGCTGAAAAGTACATACCTTACTGAAAATGATATAGCTCTTAGAAATTATTACAAGGACTGGTATCCAAACTGAGATTACAATGTAAATAATTACATAAAAATATGTATTCAGACTGATTGAGTATAGGGAAACAAATACATCCAACCAATGTTATCGAACAAGAGCAAAAATAACTATTCAGAGTAATACAAAGAACTACAAACTATGATGATTTCAGCCAAAAATCTACTAACTTAAACAATTTTTAGATTCAATTAATTTCTCTGCAGTTTTGAACACTAACTTACAGAACATCATGATCTATATTGTCAGAAGATAGAGGATCCTTAACTCTAAAAGACACTGTCACAACACATGACAAGATATCAAATTCTTTTTCACAGCTGTATGCAGTTTTGTAATATTTCTTGGTCAGCTGATCCCTGCTTAAATTATCAAAAATGGTGTTTTGTTCTGAATCCCATATTAAAATTGTTACTTTAATATCAAGTTTACTTTAAGTGAATGTTGCTCCATCAGACAACACTCTGATATTGCAATGAAAAATTGCATTTATTCTTACCTCTTCATTTGACTCCTCTTCCGGAGAATTTTCCAACCCCAGCTCAATCAAATACAAAACCATGCACAGGACGTGTTCTGACAAATTCTGATGATCCATCAGTATCTAGGCAGAGAAATGAACATTCTCAGCTAAGGTTTTTAAAAATCTTTTATATTTTGCAATCTGACCCCTCTACCGCATTCCTCCCTTCGTCCCCATCAAACAAGGGTCAAAAACGTGGAGGACATCTCTAACCTAAACTGCATCAGAAGTCTCCTGTAAAAAAACTCAAGGTACTGCAAAAACTGAGTTCCATTTATAGAATTTCATGTTTTCTTTTGTTTTTTGTTTTTTTTTTCTTTTTGAACTGCCCACTCAACTTGCTGTAATGTTTATTCTGAAATATATATAACAAAGCCATTTTATACACCAATCCTCTGGTACAACTGAAAGGACCAAAAAGGAGAATTCTCAATTGGGCATTGTGCTACAGCATTTAAAAAGTAAGTTAAAAGAAAGCCAGGAAAAGGATGAATGTAACAGTAAAATATTACTGCTATAAAACAGGACAAGTCATTTGGGATGTGTTGTACCAACAGGACAGTCGCATTTAAATGCTAGGAAACGGTTATTCCGCTCAGCCCATTACGACTTCAATATATGAAATACACAGAAGTGTGTCCTGCTCATGAGTCTTCAGACTCCTCAGTTGACTTGATTTATTTTAAGAAAATCATTCTGAGTTTTATAAAATACCTGAGATCATCACGGCAAAAGTAAGATCTCTTCTTAAAATTATCCCTAGTCCAAGCTGTGATTTATTGTGGCAGGAAAGTGCCAGCTGAACTCACTCAGGTCCCACTACTGGCAGCAACAAGCAAAGCCCTGGGGCCGGCAGGCCCCCTGCACAGGCACCAGCAACCAAGTCCTAGTGCCTGAGCACCAGGATGTGATGCCTGAGCACCTGGGAACACCAGAACATCTAATGTGAAATTAATTCAGAATCATCTCCACATAACATTCATTTTGATTATTACAAAACATAAATAAATGTTGTAGAAATTTCTCATGTCTGCAGGAAACTAAGAGGGATAGGTAGAAACCCCTGGATCTTAATTAATGGTATTTCCACAGAAGACACAAGGCTATATTAAAAATAAACAAATAGACTTTAAAATCATACATAAAAGAGTCCAAGAAAAAAAGCTTTCTAAATAGAAAGGGGCATTTATTTGAATCCTATGTGTATATGTATGCCTATAGCACAGAGATACACGTTTCTTTCTTTTAATACAACTTGAATGCTCCCAGAGGGAGAAGCAGAACTGCTGAAATGAAAAAGCAGGACAGCTTTCCTCTTGAGGATGCTCTGATTCAAGAGGAATTGAATTAAAGGAATTTGCAAATCATAACAAAAGTGGACAAGGAAATACATTTAAAATGAGACTACATTCAGTGTTACATTCATGTGAAGATGATGTGCAACTGGCCAGTTAGAAATAAAACTCAACCTGGTAACACATCTGAAAATAGTGAAAGGTATTTTTATTGCTCTTCTTCGTGCAGCCCCAAAGGGCAAGAGAAACAAATACTGCTGCAAACTAACAAAATTACATGAATACACAAGGTGGGTCATTTAAACCAGTCCATGGAAGCAATCACCACATAACTTCTACCTTCCACAAGCCTAGTAGAAAGGTATTGAAATATTCCAGGTAAGAGAGTGTCCTGAAAAATTTTAACATTATAGAATCATAGAATCCTTAAGGTTGGAAGGGACCTCCAGGGGCCATCCAGTCCAACCCCCCTGAACACGCAGGGCCACAAAAGGGATTAACTTCTCCTTAAACGGAGGCAGCCGCTATTTAAAACAAAACCAAAAGAAACTTAAAGGCATTAATTAGTGCTAGAGTGCAAGTGCTACAACGTCATTAAAAGCCAGAACATACCCAGGAAGTGACATGAGAACCAGGTGCACTTATGAGATTATAAGACATATTTGCCATTTAGGAATTAGAGCCACCAAGGCTGCACATGTTTCATCCTGCTGTTTTACAAGTCTGTGTTGGTGTCAAAAATCACCATCCACAGCAGCACACTCCCCAAAATCCTCACGGAACAACCTGGCAGCCGTGGTCATTCTCACAGGGCTCCTCAAGGCACAACAGGACTGCTCATCTGCTGGCTACCTGTCCTTTACATGTGCAAGCTGCACAGTGAACATCTTAAGAAATCACCATCATAAGCTTATAAAAAACTAGCAAAAAAGTGAAAACTTATCTGAAGTACTTCATAATATGAATAAAAGTATTATATATATTTGAACATTATATACGGCAAATCTGTAAAAAGAGTCATGATTAAGAGGAAGTAAAATATTTATCTTATTAATGAGAATTATGACCATACCTTGTAAAGGAGCGTGAACAGCACAATGTGCAAGGTTTTGCAGTGTAAAAGCTTCACGAGACCTTTGTAACTTGGATGCAGTGGTGTTCTCTTCTTGTAAGGAGGCCAAGGGTTCCCAGGGAATTTACCACTTTGCTTTAAACTGTTGAAACAAATCAGACTTGCATTAGATACCTCAATAATCTGAACCGCTACCACTGTTATAAATAACTATCCAGCATTCTTTTTGTACAAACAAACCTCAGAACTAATGAACATTTCTAAGTCAGTTAATTTATATTAAACATTTCCAAAAGCTGGAATGTACAGGGAAAACATCCAGGCAATGTCTTCTGCTGCCACTCGTGACTTAAACGTCCTCGATACCTAATACTGCAATGAATATCAGAACCCCTTGTTCACTTATTTAAGAGGCACTTGAAATGGACTGGAAACTTTAACTTCACCAAAATCTCCCAGTTATTAAGACATCTACCATAGAAAATTCACCTGTTTAGGACTAGATAACAGACAGCTAAAAAATTCCAACACTGTGCAACACCAGACATCATCATCTACTGCAGCACCACTATATCTAGGATGTTAAAAGTTATCTGCACTGCAGACTCGCATTGCTAATCATCAGCTTGTACTTAGTGCATTAGATAGTGCAAATATTTAATAAATTGCTACTTTGCTTGAAACTGCTCACAGCACATGTTTATGATGACCCTCTAGTCAAAAGAACAAGCAGAGGGGCATGGAGCAGGGGATTATTTCCCGAAGTATTTTTTTTTTTAGTTACTTTTTATTCACAGAGTATTAAATAAAGAGAACTAAATGAAATTACTTAAAGAACAAAGCTTTTTAAGGGCAAGAAGGCTGTAAGAAATAGAATTAAAATCAAATCTTGCTTCTTAGAACTTGATTTTTAAACTCAAATTTCCCATTAAATATATGGTACGTGATGACATTCACTGAATGTATTTTTAAATATGCATGGGAGACAAACAGATCAACTTCACCAGAATCTTGACAACATTTCTTCTTAAAAAAAGGCAAAAAGACCTGAAAACATCAATAACATCATTAACATTCTCAGACAGTGGAACCATTAATGTAAAAAACAATCTCTTGTGCAACAAACAATAGTATGCCTTCTGAAAGGATCCAACTTACAATGCAGTATATCTGTCCATTGCAGACTGCACGTCTCTACGGTAAACTGTGCGAAGTATTACCATGACAGGATCAAACTCCTTATCCCAAACTTCAGCTGTTATTTAAAAGTCACATGTTAAAATTATCTTCATGGACATTACAATTTATTTCAGATTCTCATCTTGATCTCTTTAGCTATCTAAGTTGTTACTACATAACTATGTTTGGCAGCAAAACACAGTATTTTTTTACTTATTACTAATAATATTTTTTTCATTAAAAATGACCTATTAAGGCAATACATCTCTTCCATTTTGAAGCTTTCAGCGTCTTATAACTTTGTGTTAGACAATAATTTATAAAATGAAAAAACACACAATCCTGATAGAGACAACTGAAACTTGTGCAAAGAAAGAAAAAGATTTTAAAAGTGATTCCAAATTACTTTTAAAATTTAAGTAGAAGTATTTCTCCCATTTGAAGTATAAGGAAACAGCTCCCACTCCTTTTCCACATTCCTCTCATTTTGCTCTTTTTTTCTTTCTTTTTGGTGTAA
>JAUBOD010000129.1:213770-249020 GCA_032353885.1 Nothura maculosa
GTAAGTATCTTGCCATCAAATATGTTACAGAAGACAGAGGGTGCCATACCTTTAGGTGTGTACATTCCTTGTTGCATGGAACCTCCAGGTTCAAAAACAGGAGCTTTAAAATCAGCAACTGCTGACAACACTGATTCAAAGCTTAAGCTTCCTGGAATAATACCACTTTTAGGATTTGGGTTTTCTGGAATGTAACATTTGTATTAAGGAAAAGGAATTTTTTTTTTGACTGCAGAACACAGTCTGACATTTTCACTTACTTATTTCAGAAACTACATTGTGGCAATGCTCTATTTTAGCCACAAGAGGTCCGCGTCTTCCAGCTGCACTGGAGAAACAAATATTGAAGTGAATCAAAGCGTCCTAGATAGGACATTAAACTCTCCAAAACAAGCAACCACTACAGGCTCAAGAGGTAATAAAATATAAAAAAAAAACCCTAACTGCAGAGTATATTTTAAAGCTTTTATGCTAGTCTCCATTTACTCCCACATCAGCTTTTTGTTGATAGCAAAAAAAATATTTTTCCTCTCCAGTTACGTGCAGGAAAAGCAGGTAAATGCTTAGGGTTGCATGCATATACCAAATAACTCTCATTCTTGACTATTTTTTTTTGATAATGATGCTTACTCAGCCTCTTGACAGTTCCCAAAATTACAATCAGTAATCAGTAGTACTCATATAAGTGATCAACATAAGTAATCATTAACCATAAAACAGGAATTTTCCTACGTGTGATAAGAAGTCTTCTAATATAAGTGATTTGTGATGACTTATTTAAAATTCCGAACATGAGGTATATAACTGTTTTAAAGAACAAATTAGTAGTGTAGCAGCAAAAAAACAAGCAAAAAAACAAAAAAAACCTCCCAAACTTCCTCACAAATCACAAGGTCCTGGAGAGTTAATACAGGAATAAAAAATAAAAATAATAAAAAAAAAGAGAAATAAGTCATCTAATCCTATGAATGGAAATGCAGGTTATGAAAAACAGAGAATAAAAGGTTAATTCTTACACAAGGACACTGATGCAGCCTTAGTTTTAAGCATGCAATAGAACATTACAAAATCCATCTTTTCTGAGCTACAAACCCTTGAACCTCATGCCGAACTAGAGATCAGTGAAAATGGAGTCTAATCACAGAAGGAAAATTCAAGAATACAAATTTAAAATACCAGGCAAGAGGATAGGGGAAAGGAATGTCAATGTAAAGAGGTTCTGAAAATATAAACAAACAAACATCAACGATAAACCTCATATTTGACATCCTAAACAAATGAGTTCCCATGTCTCATAGTAATGTTTTGCTGAATGACCATCATTGGGTTGCACACTCTTTCAGGCAACCACTGCAAGCTGTTTAGCAGAGCTTAGTACCTGGATATCCGTAAAACTTGGCTATTTGTATGGAAGAGTTTAGGGCCAAAACCACACCACTGTGTAGGGCGATTTCCTAGGATTTGCTGTTCTTCAAGTAAGAAATTTTCCTACTGAAAGAGACATATTTCACTCTCATTTCAAAACTGCAGTACAGTTATTTGCATTTTCAGCTTTTGATACCAAAAGCAGGTTATTTTTTACACTAGCATATAATAAATATCAGCAAAAGGCTCAGATCTAAATACTGGCTGCACGTGGTTAGATCTTCTGCAACTCTATTGAAAAATTAAACCTTTCACTTCACAACTACGCAACTTTTTGTAGTATTCAAAAATAATAATAAAAATAGAAAAAGTTCCTCCTTCCGTACTAAAAACAAACAATATAAAGCACTGCACATGTTGGATGGAAGAACAAAATGGGAACAACAAATGCTTTTGCTGATGATCACACTCCAACATCCACTGCTACCCAAGTACCTGCTGCACATTAGTTAATCATGCACATTAGTTAATATACTCCAAGGATATGAGATCCAATAACGAACTGTGCGTCCTGTCATTCATACAGAGCTGGGCTACCATCTCTGCTCTGAGGATCTCATCATCTGTCATTCCTAGGAGGAAAATAAAATAATTAAACCCTCGGCACACATCACCCACAAGTAATATAAACTTAATACAAACACTAGCATTAAATAATAATACAGTGCTATAAAAAGCACAGCAATCAAAAAGACAAAAGTTATGAAAGACAAACTCAGACACTATAAAACTGCTTGTCTTTCCGAAAAGAGAAATTAATCTTTTTAATTAATTTGGTGCTCAAGTATGCAATTCAGCCACTCCCATTAAAATCATTTTTCTCCATTTCTATACATTCTCTCTGTTTGTAATTCATAAAGGATTAAAATTGCAGGGAAGACAAGATCAAGATTGACAAGATCAAGATTGAGATCTTTTAAGTTACTAATTTTCAGCCTTTTTACAGCTACTAAATGTTTGGAAATAAATTAAAAGTCTAATTACTTAGATACAAATATCCCTAAAGCTGTGATTCTTACCTAAATGCAAGCGAAGACTTAACAAAAGGACTAAAAATGTTAAGGCTCCTTCCAGCATGGATCTTTCATGCTCTGAGTCAAGAACCGTATTCTGATGCTGTGATGCCATTGTTAGCAGATCTACCACCTTAAATCTGTGTAAAGAAAATTAAATTCGGAAACATCATTCTTCAACGTGAAAACAAGAATGGGAAACGCACTGATAAACTCAGGATACTTTGCAGATAATTCCTAAATTAATACAAAATAAATGAATATAATGAAAAAACAAGCAAACTTTTATTTTTGACTGTAATTTAACTACTTGTAGCAGTAACATTTACTCCGTGTGAAAACACTTGTCATTTATGGACAAATAAAAATTCATAGCAACGAAGCCACTTTCAAACCCTGGTAAACACCCAAAAGGTTTAGCCTTTTTGGGAAAGCAAGCATCCCTTCTGGGATTCTCACCACTATAGCGCTGCTTGTCCGCTTCTTTATGTCAACATAACCTGAATACTTGCATGTAAGAATATACAATACTTGGAAAAGGGAAAATGCTTAGAAAACAGACACCTGAAGCATTAACTGAGTACCAAAAGCTAGTCCTGAATGAAATGACAAATGTGAGATAGCCTGGATATAGGGGTATGGGATAAACATCACCTCTAGCTATGTAGAATCACAGCACTGAAAACACTTGTCCCTGCACACAAAGGTGTTTCTGCACTTTCTCTCTCCCACGGTCTAAGGTAGCCAGCGGCTGGCCAAGTACTGAGCAAGAGTATTCTTCTTTGGATCTTACCTTTCAAAAACTGATGAAATAAAATAATCTGGGTCAAGCCTAGAGGCACAGACCTGTGGAAAAAGAATAAATTTATTATATTTTTTTTAAAAAAAAAGAAATATTGGCTTAGATTCTCAGAAAACACAACTTACTTGTAGCAGATAAATGTCAGGATCAATCATGGAATTACAAAAATGAGACTGCACGTAAGTCATTGCCTGTCCTTTAATTTGTAGGCCATTCCTCACCCACATGTTGCTGTGAATTTCAGAGAGGCTTGCCTGTTTAGTTAAAAGAAAAAAAAAAAAAAAAGCATGCAAACTTAGCAAATATTAAGTTGTTCATTTCAGTGGTAACAGGTCATCAATCTATCACTCTGTATCACCCTATGTATATAGATATACATATATTCTTCTCAGTCTCAAAAATAGGATCGGAGAATGCAGGGCGATTTTAAATGAATAAACAAATACTTCAAAAGATTTACCAATACCAATAAGTCAAAGTAATGCAGCATATAAAACACAACATAAAAAATTCACACTGGATGACTTAATAACAAAACTTCGTGCTTTTTTTTTGGAGAATGTATTTTAGACGATGACAATGATCAAAGTTATTGAAGTGACATCATTTTTTATCTTGGAAAGTACCCAAACGTAAGATTATCAATTGTTAAAATAACAGCTTCTCTTGACCTTTTTTCAGCTTAAAAATAAGTCAGGTATAAAAGCACCATTCATAAATACTATTCCCTATCTGTTATATGAAAATAAAAATCTAAATAAATAAAATGCTATAGTGTGAATCTATTTTTGAAATCATTCTCAATTTAAGATTTCAAGTTCTCAAACCGACATTAGGTTGCTGGTTCTGTGACCAACCTGGGAACACAGCCTGCATTTAAGTTTGACTATCCTGTTTGAAAGTGCTATAATATTATTTTACTTCTCATAATTACATTCTTAAGTAACATCAGATTTAACTTAATTAATAGAAAAAAAAGCTTATTGTAGCATTTAGCATATTCTATTTATTATCACATATTTCTTTTTTTTATATTTATATTCCAAGATTAAGACATATGCCCCCTTTTAAACTAATTTGAAATATATTTAAGTGATTGCTGTTAAAGAGAATCAGAGAGAAGCAATGTTATTGCACATCTATATATTTGCATCAAAGAAGTTTGTGCATACCTGAATTTGTAGAGGGTGTATCATTAGTTTCATCAGCATCTCCTGGTCTGGCAAGATAGTATCCAGATCTAGTTCTTGGCATTTGACAGCCTGAGTGAGGGAGGGAATAACATTTTATTGAACAATTACACTCAATAGGCAATTTGCATTTTCCGTGCGACTACCAACATCTGCTTACCTTACTTAAAAACATGGCAAAGTAACGATGCAGTGGCAAATGAAAGGTAACCTGGTTAGGGGCTGGCTGAAAGTAAAGTGCAGATATTTTAGTATCAAGTATAAAAGACCTAAACCTATCAATGACTGTCACTATCACCAAGAGCAGTATATTGCATGTCCTCATTTGACAGATGTACTTTCTACTACCTAATATAACTTAAAACCCACCAATGCCTCATCTCTTGTCAGGCCCTAGTAGGGAATGACATTTAGACTCAAGCAGACAGTATCCTTTGCTAAGGTATCAAAGCTGCCTCCCTACTGCAATATCATCTCTACTCTGCCTTGCCGCTGCTTCTGCTCTTCAGTAAATTCTTTCACTGCTCTTTGTTTAAATTTATTAAGGGTACATACCTCATCTACAAAGTTGATAGCATCAAACCAGTCCTGAAGAGCTTCAAGGCAGTATCTGACAACATTTCGTGTGTATTCTTGTGTCTCCTGTAATTAAAGGGAAAAGAAAAAAAATAAATAAAAAAGGCTGTATTACACAGGCCCAAACAATTTTAAGTGTCATTTTTTTCCCCTGTTAGGAATCAATATGGTTACTTTTACAGTACTATGCATTTTATTCCCTCATAATACAGAAAGTAAAGGTACTAGTAGAGTTCCATTGCTGTCCTAAGAGGTGATCTTTTCAGTGGGAAGAATCAAGCACCTTCAGCCTAGTCTTGAGTGTCTATTTTAAATTATTCTTTTACTAAACAATTAGAAAGCAAAGTAGAAAAGGTGTCCCTCCAAGCAACTGAAAAGGAGTGGCTTATTATTAGTTTTTACCTACCAAATGGTTATTATAGATTATAATTCCATGAATATAAAATCCAGTGGTAACACAACACTAAATAAATCTTACAATGTATATATGTAATGTACATGGAAAAACAATACTTACTTCTTCTGGAAAACATGAGTAATCACAGATAAACATTACCTACCCTAACTTTGCAGTGTGACAGAAGACCCCACATTGGCTGGGCACAGGCTTCCAGCTCAGCAGCAAAGGCAGCGTAGTATGTCTGCGATTCAAACTCCACATGCTCGTTTAATTCACGTTTATTTAAATTCATGCCTTCAAAGATATAAGGTATACACACAAATATTTAATTATGGCTAACTGAAATGTTGGACTTATGTTAAGTATCCACAGATCTATTAACAACAAAACACAGAATACATGATTAGATGTGTCTTATTTAACAGCAAGGTAACAGATGAAATACTGGGACAAGCATCAAAATTTGAACAGAAGCAGATCAGAAGATGATGATTTGGCTAATAACTGCAGGGTTTTTTTTCAAGTGACATTAATATGGACTGCAGCCCATTTACTTTGAGACTTGGTGAAAATGTCTAGACAGAAAACACCTCCATCTCTTGCTACACAGATGTTTTCCAGTACTGAAAAGTTTATGGTAAGTTTTTGTTTGATTGCTTTTAATAAAATGTTTCTTCAACATTTAGAAAAAGACATAAATTAATCAGATTCGCATTTAACATCCAATATTTAAATTTAGGGCTTTGCTGATAAAACGGCTCTAGCACAAGTTATGATTTGCACAAGTGGCACAACTTGAGAATTTTGGCTTCTCACTGAACTATCACACAAATGCTCTTCACCTGCTCTACACAAGACAATGTTCCATTAGAAGATCGGTTTCAAATCTGTTCTCTAGAACACACTGGTCTCCCTCAGAAATGTCTGCTTATGAGAATACTAATGAAATACTCATATGCAGTGGTGCAAGAATTTTGTTACTGAAAATGTAAAGCTGCCTCAAGATCCTTGTATTAGCACTGACTATTAAACTCACATACCTTGAAAGAATGATACAAAATTCATCCATGTTACCAAAAGACCATGATCTTCCAAAAATTTCTTTGCCACGCTTTGGTGTGAGAGTATATTTATAAAATCACTAACCAGGGGCCAGTAAGTATTATTCTTCAGTAGTGCTTCCCCACAATTCACCACAACATGTAAACTGTTCTCTTCATCTAGATTAAAATAAATAAATAAATAAAATAAAAAGATAAGAAAGTAATGCAATTTTCTCCTTATTCTAATTTCTAAATAAAGTTTGAAGATTATGCTAGAATAAAAATCAGGATTCATTGTAATTTTTGACAACGCACAGCAGTAGTGCAGACAAGGTTATTTACTTGGTGCACCCTGGGTTCTTTTCTCACATTGCAGTCATTGAAGCAGATCTCACCCTAGCAAGAGATGCGCATACTCCGAGCAAGATCACAGCCTTTGAAGAGCAGAGATCTCTAAGCTGAAACTATCCCAATAAAGTTCTAACAGAACAAAGCGAGGATTTACTTCATCTTCCTATGGCAGAAGAAATTTCCCAAAGGAAAAGGGAAGGAATCACAGTAGGTGGAAAAACACCTCCTCCTTGACTCACATCAGTACATCCTCTATACTACTAACTAGCTTGACTTTTGAGAAGAATCTCATAAAAAGTTTGACTTCTATGAAAGAAAGCAGGCAAACAGGATGGGTCCTGGAGTCTTTTTCCATGGGAAATGACTTCTGGCTCCCATCCTTCAGCTGCTGTTGTGACACAAGGCAATAGAAGGAAAACTTCGGATGGGACGATCTGCTCTTGGCCAGTTTGAACCCACAAAGGACCCTTGAAGTCTCTCTTTAGGCAGCCGAAAGGGTCATGAGGAGAGCGAGCAGCACTGCAGAGCCCGAGCAGAAGGCCTGAGCAGAAGGCCTGCCAGCAAGGGCAAGGCCAGCAGGCAGAAGGCTGCCAGCCCAAGACGGCAAACCCCAGCTCGAGCGTACCCGCAGTGGCGCTACCTGGGAACACAAGCAAGCACTCTTTTTTTCTCCTCTAACTACTGAATTTTTGATTATAATCACTCTGGATTTGTTGTATTTTGTTGATTCATTGATACAAAGATTAAAAAATGATCCTGGCTGTTATTTCAACAGGGCTTTTTGCATTTGAAATTGTGTAATATTTTGATGTTGACAAGTTTTACTTCTCAAGAACAAGGCGCGTGTAGAGAATCGGATCACATCTCACCCTGAAAATATGCTGCCCAAGTCATCCACCATTGTAAACAGAAACCTCTTTACAATAAGGCAAGACAGAAGGTAAATTCTTCAGCTGACTCCTGTCTATTTGTCCTGAGCACCAGGGGCCGCAGGATGCCAAGCTCTACACAACTTGCTGAGCTTCTCTGCTGCCCAAGGCCCTGTGACCACTCGCCTGGTCCCTGGTGCACGGTGTTCACTCAGCTGCCAGGTTCCCACATGCTCAAAAGGTCTATCCCAAGATGTGGATAAACCAGCTCTGCCCGAACCCAAAGAAGCACTTTGCAAACAAGCAACAATTACATGTCCTGGACTGCCTGCCCAGCAGAGATCAGACAAGTGCAGCAATTTGTTTAAGTTGACAGTGGCAGCTCCTCGTCTTCAGAGTGCTCTACAAGAGAGGGTTAAGTAAGGTCAGTCGGAAAGAAAGGGAGTTTTTTAAGAGAATGTTTTGATGATAGCTCATTCTCCTTGGGGTATTTATACCCCAAGGTCTCTCATAAAAAGTTCGTGAGCAGAAAAAATGCTGAGAGAGGGAAAGAAGAAATCTCTTATGCCCCCCTGGCTTTTAATCTTTCCAGGGAGCCAGTTTTGCACCCATATTTCTCTCCATCCTTTCATGTCACGTGACTGAAACATGTTGAACTAGTAATGCTTTTGAGTTGATGCCAATACAGTTCCTAGGCCAGTGACAAGTCTCAGCCAAGACAAACCACTAGTGCCTGGGAAAGGAAATAGTAACTCCATGCCATGTTAAAGCTGCTCTAGGCATAAACATTCCCTTGCAAATCTATCACAGATCTGTCTGAAGATATTTAACTTAACTATCTTCAGTTTATTAAATTTAATTTTTAATAATTACCACCAAGTTTCTTCAGACAATGTCTAGTCATGGCCCTAGGTTTTTTCCGTTTAGCAGCAGATTTTATTCCATTGCAAAACTTCACCATCGCGTTACCACCATCCTCAAGTCACCAGCTAACCAAGTTCTGAAGATGATTTAAAAGCAGCTTTAAATGAAATCCCACCACTATAGCATTAGTTTAGCAAAAAACCATTGCTGCACAAACTATTAAGGAAAATAAAATAAAACAAACAAAAAGGTGCAACAATGCACAGGATCAAGCTGCCAGACCACATTTTTCTTTAGACTCCTTTAAAATAACCTATGAAGAGCAACGGAGAGTTTCTTCACGTTGAAGCGTGGCTGAACAAGGGCCATACTTTGTAGCTAGAAAGGACTGAAGATTTTCCATTTCAGCACAGTTATTCTGTGCTAGGCTACAGATAAGTGGAGTCACAGATGAAGCGTATTTCAGAGGGGAAAAGTTTTGGATGCATGCAGAATTTGGCAATTTTTATTTAGCAGCAGCAGCAAAGCTATTCAGAAAGAGTGTCTTCAGATTCCAACTAGGATAAAGAGGGCTGAGAGGTCTGCATTTTAAATGCATGAAAGCAAAATAGGCCAGCAAAATTTGCTGTGCCACCCGCCTCAGATCAGCGTGGGTAAGGGGAGAGTAGAAGCAGGGCTATTCTTCACTAGGAGGCTATAAGCACTGTAGGCTACTTTAAATTCAAATCACTCTGTCATCCAAGAGCTTGATCAAATGATTATAAAGGAATAAATCAGTCTTCATTAATGAAATTAAATTTTATCAAAGCAATTACAAATAAGAAACACCAAGACAATTTCAAGTACTTTGAACAACTGATGAAATACCTGGAAAATATTTTTTAAATAAAAACAAAACTCAGTGTACATAGATTCTCGTTCACAAGAGCTTCACAAATAGCTTATATGCACTGCACCAAACAAATAGAGCATCTGAAAAAATAAATAATACTGAGTATTCTATGCAATTACTACCCCAACCGAAAAAAAAAAAAGGAAAGAAATCATCAGTATGACTCTTGAAAATTATCTTCTATATTTCAAAAAAAATCTGAGTCTCAGTCTCTACTATATATTGCAATATTCTATGCATTTTGCAGGGGAAGGAGAGGGGAAGAGATAGCAGCGGGAACAGGAACTAAATTTGGCAAAGACATTAACTATTTATTTCTTGTCCATTGAAATATTATAAATAAATAAAAAAAAATTAACCTACCTTGCAATTCGCTTTTAATAAGGCAACTTTCCATCATGTATAATAAAACAGTGACCATAATATCCAGCAGCTGACATTCTTCTGTTACTTGGCGTGCTAGTTCTTCATTGCTGAACAACTGAACACTGATATGCACTATTCTGTTAGACATGGTATCTGATTCATGGCTTTTCTTCAATGTTTTCATAATAAAAGCATAATGCTGAACAAAAGTTTTGGTAAAAGCAATCTGCAAATCATAAAGAAAATTTAATGTTAAAACAAGCACCACACAAAAAGTATCGTCGTCTTTCATGATTAAGCATTCCTTTACAAAAGTACACACAATATATCCCCAAAACACCAGCTACCATGACAAATTGAAACTGATGGTCTAACTACCCCATGTCTCCTTTCTAGAATCAGCCCATATCCACTGATGCCTACATAGAGATGAGTAATTTATTTCTGAAATTTTATTTCCTGATCTCAAAATTGTGTCCTGTCATTCCATTCATTTCCAATGAAACAACCAGAAACACTGAAACACAGTGAAAATAAACATAAGATTAAAGCATACCTGTGAACGTGATTAAGTGCCTCTTTACTCTAAATTTACTGAATCCTGCAACAGTGTAATGCTCCAAAATAATACACTAACAACAATGAGATCACTAGTGCCTGATAAAGCTGCTGTAACTTGATCCCTTGTAATCATCTACCCACCAAATCAGTTTTTCATTCAACTGCCTACGATGACATGTCAACACTGAAAATCATCTGCTATCATAGCAACCCATTCCTTCTTAACAGAGACTAGCTCAGTCTTGTATTGCTTTCCTTCAAAAAAAAAATCAACAGATTAGTAATTACATATGTCAATGCATGCCAATCTTAGCAGAATTTCTTGAGCAGCACCATTTTAGACTTAAAACTAGACTCTAAACCAACCTCCTGCACCACAAATGCGTGTGTGTATATATATCTGCTAGCTTCCAAATCACTTCTCTTTTAGTACTTTAAGTTCTGAATTACCACCATCTGGCCTTTGCCTGGCCTAATAAGCACAGCTAATACAAGCTGTTATAGTGATGAAAGAATTTGCAGCTCAAAGTCCCAAACCTTTTATCTAGTCTTTCTGGAAGTATCTTCTGGAATTTTTTCTTAAATACAAAATCAGAAATTTTAAAGCCACCTTCAAGGTATTTTCACTGTTCTATACGCAAATCTACTTCATTTCATTCAAATGCCTCAGGGTCTGTACTGTACACAGTCCATACATTTTTATTACAGCACTAATATTTTCTTATATGGAAAAACGTTCTCCAAAACATCATGATGCCATAAAGTTAGGATTGGTCACAAAAAACACTTATTCCAGCAAATAGCCTCAAAAATAAGGAGCAAGTTGCTGATGTGCAAAAATTTACTGGGGGAAAGGGGAAAAGGAGTGAAGATGGGGCACTGTAGGAAACAATACTGTTTAAGTCACCTTGCTTTGGTTGAGTCCAAAATGATGGAAATCTGTATGATAATTAAAATTTTCTTCTATGTATAGCCCATGGCATAATGGCAATTATTATCAACTATAGACTTTGGTAAGAATGTATTCGCAACACATTGCTCAAGATATACTGAGCTTAATACAAGTGAAATCACTAACAATGATGTTTATAATAAACACAAAACATTTACACTATGCATGTTAAGGCCTGTAAGTAAACATTATGTTTGATATTTTAAGAAGTTGGTACACTAATTTTACTAGTATTATTTTTTAAAAGATCTCTCAATAGAGTCTAGACTCTAGCAACACTAAAAGGAAGCAAGCAGTTTAACAAAATACTTTCAGTTTTCATCTCCTAGCACATTGCTTCATCACATCATATTATGCTTAAACAGGACTGTTAAGTTATACAACCTTCGTACTATGTTTTATTTCTTTTATAAATTTATTTTAGAAATTTACTGAATTCAAGTTGGTTGTGAAAACTTGGCCTTTGGAGAAAAAAATATATTTTTTCCCTCCCAAATCAGCATACATCGAATCTTTCTACGCCTCATCCATATACCACAATGAATTTCTAAACTACAGATTCACTATCAAGATCCAGCAATTATGCAGAATCTGTAATGTGATTAAATAAAACGTATAAGCTTTACCCATTCGGAATCCTTCAACCCCAAGTTAAAGGCTGCTCCAGTTTTGAAAATATCAAAGGAATAAATGCTTTCAGTATTGAAACACTGCGCTAAATTGCAATTAGCGTAAGAACAGTCAGAGCAGGCCAGAGGAGTCCATACTGCCCAGCATCCTGTGAGCAGACAGACTGAGGAAAAAAATATAGTAAATTTCTCCAAATACTTGCTCTGCCTCCAGTCATATACAAAAGCAACTCACTAAGGAAAGTGTTTTCCATTTATTTAACGACCTTTGCTGATTTCCTCTCTAACAGCTCGTGCAGTTGCTAAAGGTCTAGTCTATAACAAAACAGTGTCACCTCTTTCATGTGGCCTTTCTTTTCAGTGACCTCCCAACAATCTCAGAACCTAGAGGAGCCAGACACCAAACCTCATGTTTTAGTTAGAGGGGCATTTGCATCTCCCATGTTTATGTTTTCATTGCAAGGAAAGAGATATTTGTGTCAGGAAAAAGTTGTGCTAAAGTTTCCAATAGAAAATTCTGCTACAGAACTTGGAGTGCATCCAGTCCACGAGCTAGTGAAGTCCTACTGCACTAACCACTGTTTCAACCTTCACCACAGGACAAAATCGAAGACACACATTTCTGATAAATATGCTTGTTGATTCATAATTTCTATCAATGCTTTTCCATTCCTTTTAAATTCCAGTTTTCCAGATCACAGCAAGTCTCTTGAATGATTTACATCTCTACATTAATCTTCTAATTGCAGTCACTACCCCTTCTTTGCTTTGGTGTCTTGGTCACAGGGACCCAACTTCTCTAGTCTTTTCTCTTCTTAAAGAAAACATATCCACACCAAAGCACGCAACTTCTTGGAGGCTTTTTTTTTTTTGGTCCTCACTTGTACATCTTCCAGTCCTCTGTTATGGGAGAGTGCTTGAAGGGATGCCTCGGGCATAGACCTGTAAGACAAAGACAACATTGTTTGTTATTTTTCTTTGACATGCAGAGGTAGAAATGAGCTAACTTGTTCAGTATTTTAGCCCATCATTCTTGATATCTTTTCCCAGCACTAGGAATACTCAGAAAGAGGTTCTCTATCCCTGTCTGCTGTGCTACATTAATGCTGCAGACTAGAGATTTCAGCAAACTCAAAGCACTCTGCAGATGGGCAGGTCTGTGCCCAACCACCTGGGTAGTTCACTTGCCTCACCACAAAACTAACCTAGCGGGGAGATTCGGCCAGTTCAGTGAGCTCAACCAGCTCGTCAAGAACCAGACAAGCTGACACAGAGCAGTGGAAGGAAAAGACATGTGAGGGGGACAGCAGGGGACAGCAGACTGCTGCAGAAAGATCACTTAGAACAATATACATCTCTATAGGCATTCCTATAGTTTGACATGATTAAATAGCATAAAGGCCCAGTGGCAGCTTAAAAGATAAAACGTTTCTCCTATTCAAACACAACCATATCTCCTCTCTGTGCACCTGCAAAAGGCACAGATACTTCTTGTAAATTAGCCACACTCTTTGTAGATGTGTTTAACACACTTAATTTGCACATATTTGCAATAAAGCATAGGTACACAGAAAACAGTGCTACTCCCTTCCTAGTATCGCTGTGATACATTTCTTGCTCTGTGTTTGCTTCCTGCTACAAAGAACCTTTTAGAAGGTCACAGCAGTTAAAAAAGACAGTTTTTCAAAAGATTAGAGATAATCTGTAATCTGTTAATGGAGTTTATATGTAGGAATTGAATTGATTTGCTAACAAACTAAGTGTTTAAATTCATTTTTGAATTCATTTTTGTCTGAAATACAGCACATATAAGATGACTACTTCCAGTTAGTGAAGGCAGCCAGGGCAGAGGCCAAATACACCACGGTCTCTATTCCAGGCATACAATGCAGGAAGACTGTGAACTCAGCAAGGAACCATCCGAGATAGTGGCTTGAAGCTAAATAAGATTCCATGATCACGAGAATTTGCTGTTATGTGGGACAGTGTAAAAGCAAAGGCAGCAGTGCTTACCGGATTGCTCTGCCGCGCTGCTGGGAGTTCGGAGGCAGGAGCTCAGCTAACCATGGAGCCAGAGGACAGCACATCCATATCCATGCATGTCTCAAATACTGAAAAGATTCTAGCTTCATGGCAAGCAGTCACTAGGCAAGAAGTCTTCACATTTCCTCAAGCAGTGGCCGAATCAGAGACCAGGACGAATCTATGCTCGTATCCCAAACCAAAATGCTGTCTATCTTGCCTTGATATGGACAGAGCATGGCTGGAGAACCATATTTTATCATTCATCTTCTTGCAAGACATCCTCATATCCTTTGTTTTGATACTGGATTGTTTTAAGATGGCCCAGTTACGGAGTTGTCCCATTACAAAACAAGTTCTGTGCAAAAATCTCTTTGCCTGGACTTTTAGTTTTCTTGATCCTTGCCTCTCAGCAGGGAATGAGAAAGTCCAAGACGTGAGCACAGCTCAGAGATATGATACATGACCAGAGCAAAATGTTAAGCCTGACTGCTATGTATGCTCAATCCCAGAAGACGTAGCACAAACAACCAAACCTGGCTGCACACCAGGATTTAAAACAGGACGATGACATCCAGTCTCTGCGACTCCAGGCCAGGAGACGCTGGTATGGACAAGTGCAGAACTGTGTAAGCAGGCAGCTGCAAGGCTGCCAACACCATCTAGGGCATAGCTGCAGCCAGAAAGCTCCTAAGGTTATGGTCTACTTGGTGAAACCATTGCCTGCTAAGAACAGTTGCAACAGGAATAAAGTCACCACAATAATTTACCAGTCACAAACATACCATAGAATTACTTAGTGTTAACACCATGCTTTAACTGAAAAAAAATAAAATCCAAATTGTAAAGTAAAACAAAAGAGAATTTCCAATATATCTAAATACTCAATATCTGCCAAACAGGAAGAAAATAAAACATTCAAACAAAAGTAGTAATATTCCTCCTGAATTGTTTTTCTGTCTTGTTTCCTCCACATCTCTTTTTATACTCTTAGACTCTTTTTACACTTTAAGGCTTTCTAATAAAACACATAAAACAGAGACCTGTATTGCATATTATTCAGATTTAAACATTGGTGGTCTCACCAAAAGAAAATTAAACAAGTGAATACATAAAGATTTTAAAGGTTCAGCAAAGTAATGCAAATACCTTATAATCTTGATCTGGCAGCATGTTGAGTAAGAAAGTCACCATCTTTTGTGGAAATTCATATTTTATTGTCCAAAATAATAATTCTTCTAGAAAACATTTATGCTTCAAAACATCCATGATAGATTGATCTGTATAAAAAGTTGGAGGAGGGGATGTGTAACGTCATAATTATTCGAAATAACAACATTAATTATAATGCAGTGCAATTCCTTACATAAAACTCTAAAAAAAAAAAAAAAGAGAGCACCTCACTACACTCTACAATACTCTACTTTCTTTCTTCCTCAAAAACACAAGGAAAACTAAACACGGCCAACACTGCACAGTGTCAGGGCTTGTATTAATAATAAAAAAATGTTCTCCACCAAGAATTCAGCAAGAGTTTTTAGTACAATTCTGCCACAGAGAACTTCTTCATCAACTGTGCTGAACCATCTCACTCTACTGTAATACATTTCCTCATTTTAATGAGCCACAATTTACACAGTATACACACAGTCACTTAACTGAGAAGTATTAATAATGTACAACATTATTCAGCAGAAACAGAAATAGCAAAATGACAACACACAATTTACGGCGAGTGATGAGTTTTATCATCTAACAGCATCTATGTTCTGCTCACAAAATAGATGTGAGCTATTTTTATTTTTAAATCAATGTATGCATTAATTCTTTAAGGAATACAGAGCTCTCAACTCTCTGTTTTTACTGACAAAAACAACTTTTTCCTCTGCCTACATTTTTAATGTAAAAATCACTGTATCTCATCATCAGACACCAGGCCAGATCCAGTTGGTAAGAGAAGATCAAGTCCTACCCTTTCCCAGGCAGCCCTAAGCTCCGGCTCTGCCTTTGTTTGTGCTGGCAGCACCATCTGTACAGGGACATGGGAACCACTTCCATGCTGCCAGCTGAGTTTCCAAACGCCTCATTTCCTAACCCACTTCACTGCAAAGCTGCACGCATCCCAACCTATGCTAGGCTAAACTGTTCATGAAGTTACCACTTGCATAAATTGTTAATTAAAAGCCATTAAAACAATTGCCCCTCCAAGGTTTATGACTTTCCATTTAAAGCTACAACAGGCCTCGTTCACTCCTACAGTACATAAGGACTATGGAAAATAACGTTGCTCCTTTACCTATAGAGCTCGTATAGACCCAATGATACACCCCAACACACAAAACACTGCATTAAGCACAGGGCTAAGGTGTGAAGTGCTCCCACTGGGGCAGACTGAGAACTGCTGAATCTGGATGCCCGGCTTTGAAGACTCTCCCTTGCTGAGCCAGGGCAGCTTGAGGGCCCGCACCGTGTGGCTTGGGGCCTGCTGGCGAACCAGGAATCACCTTCATTTTCCACCACCACCCAGGGTCAGAGTGGCCAATTACTCCAAAATATCTCAAGAACCGCTCAATATAGAGAACAATTTAAATTGTAAGGATCTCAAAAAGAAATTCTAGCAACCTATACAAAGAATGTGTTATATTCAATATATTCTCTAACTGTAGAAATAAAGATTATCTTCATTGAATAATGAAAGTTGTTCTGATTTTAAAATATTTTCTAAAAAGCTACACATCAACTACTATAGCAAAGGTGATGATCTATGTTCTCCTCCTCGACTCCTGTTAAGAGATTATGTTTGGGAATACACTGCCCTTGGCAGTTGGGCAGCCACGCAGGCTCAGGTGCTGTGTCCTCGAAAACAGGACAGGTTCAAGCCTGTTCGCAGGGCCTCTCAGCACGAGGGTCGGGCATGAAGACACACGAGGCACCCGCTGTCACTCAAGGGCAGCTTTCTGACATTACTGCAGCTGAGTAGGTTGTAATAACTTCTTCACACAGCAGTTTCAGGCTGGCACAGAAGAACATCGATCCAGTTATACCTGCTAGAGAATTTAAGTAGGCAGAATGCTCTTACCGAACCTGGAAAACTTGTCAAAAAAATGGGGCTAAATCATTCCCACTCCTGGGAGAAGCATCGTGCAATTTGAAATTTCTGTTAACAAATAAGAAAATAGTGCCTGTGGGTTTGAAATAGTTTTGGACATCAAGTTTTTTTGATGGATCCAGATTTCAAAGAGTAACAATAAAGTGTCTCAGTACTCAGTCCATATCCATATCAGTAATGTCTCAGTATAAAAACTATCAGATGTTTAAATAAACTTTCTGTTCTTTCCCATTGCTATAAAAGATGCCATAGTCCGTTTTAAACATCTGCCTGGAATATTTGTCTAGCATTCCAAAATATCCCCAGCATCTAAGAGGCCCCCTTTAAACACAGTACCACTTAACACCTAGGATGAGACAGGGAGTCTGCTTATATGGAAAAGGTAAATCTGTTTTTATTCAATACTCAGTTTTCTAAAATTTTCTTTTCATACTCTTATTTTATACCCTATTGGACATAAAATATGAATACTGAAAACTTCAGAAAACTATTCAATATTTAATAAAAACAGATACTTACCCTTCCCCCATTGGCAGACTCCCTCCTCTGGGGCTGAAAATCAGGAGCTATTAGAAGCTATCAACATCATGAGCACAGTCCATGCAGGGGTGCCTCAGAGGGGAAAGACTACAGTCCTGGGGGGAAATGAAAGGTTCAATTCAAGAATCACTGTTCCTGGAATGCCACTGCTGACAGGGGTTTTTCAGGCCTGGTAGCTTCTAATTCTGGCCACCTTCTCTCCCCTCTTTCCCATAACCTGTCACCATGCAACAGAAAAACTGCATTTTTTCTTGCATTAGCAAACAAAAGTGTCTAAATTAGGTTCTGAACAAGCTGACATTCTCTAAAGCTGAAATTAGAGAGCTTTCTTTGGGTGTAAGTCTGCATTTCTCCAAAACTATCACCTCTCCTATAGCATTATTATTCTCTATCACAGCTTATTCGTTCCGAGTGTCTCGCACTTTCTTATCCCTACATGTACAGCACCACTACCATCAGACCCTTCACAAACATCTGCACAACATTTGTAACATTACCTCTTAACAACAGGACACCAAAATTCTTGTTCTCTATTCTGCCAGTTTCTGACACACTCTCCTTTACTCTGAAAACACCAGAAATAACCAATCCTCCTTTCCCATACTCCTCACAGCACTTTCTTACCTTTTTACTGACTTCATGTGCTTTGCATACAAATCCAAGTTCCAAACATTCACTTCAAAGCCCTTCCAGAAATGTTTTTCCAGCTTGCACCACTATTTTAGAACTAAATATTCCCCTCTCAAAGTTTACCTTGGGCTTCCCAAGTCAGTCTTCATACTCTGACATTTTTAAATGGGATTTTTAATTTAATATCAGCAATTAAATATCATCAAGCATCTTTCTAACACAAAAACACATCAAGGAAAAGTATAGGATTAGGCTACCGTATACTAACCTAAGTCTTTCTTCAACTGAAACTTGCACTAACCTCAATGTGAGAGCTGATTATATTGGGTTAGAAATAGCAGAGGATTAATTTTAATCTAGGAAAATAACATAATGGTTTCAAAGGAGACTTCACTCATTTTTTTATTTTTATTTTTAAATAAATGGTCAATAGGAAAACAGTGTGAAAATACCAACCAGAACTAGAGAAGCACTTTTGCCTGGCTCTTACATTGTACAAGGGCATAACAAAAAAAGAAAAATCTCAGGAACAAAGACATCAGAAATGCGGTGGCCAAGCTTCGCTGTCGCAGTGAAAATGGAGTCATTTGCTAGAGGCTGGCTTGCAACATGAACGTGACAAAATTACCCGTCAAACAAAGTCCCAGGCAGTGGTACTAACTCCTAAGTGAAATGATTTTTGCCAGTAAGTGCAATTTCACTTTCTGCTTTTCATAGATATTGCTGTGTTTAATACCTGCATCACATGCAGCACCACAGTGCTTGGGAAAAGAAGGAATAGATGCTTCTGAAGATAGACATAAAGCAAATACGACAAACTGGGATCAGGGCTTCATAAATACCTTTGGTGGTGCTGCTTAGTTTCACCCTCTTGCGCTTGCCCAGACCTTGGCTACCATCCTGGTCCTCCTGGGGTAGGGGAAAAGTTTAAAAAATTGGTAATTGTATATTTAGAATTTTATTGCTAAGAGATTGTAATGTTGCCAAAATTCTGGTTCAGCTATCAAGTTAAAACACAAAATTCCTGAATATAATATCTTACCAGATAATACTTTAGCTGTTTACAGAACCATGCACTCAGTGCAACCCAAAAAAAGTTCTCTAAATTGCTCCCTTATCTCTACAGGCACCATTATCACCTGCAAGTTCAGACATCTTCATCTATTTAATTAATATTGTCAGTTAGATGCTCTGATTTCCGAAACTGATTGCCAGAAAAATGTCTGACACTATAAAATTTGTGAAGGTTGCAAATTCAATGTTTCACTCTATTCATCCATAGGATTTTTTATTTCCTATAAAAATACACATTTTTTAAGCCTGCCAACTCATCAGCTGACAATCAAGACAACAACACAGGCAATTGGCTAAACAGGTGTTCATTAACATAGTGGGAAAATTTGAATCAGAGAATAAAATATTTGTTAAACAACTTTAAGAGGCCAATTCTAATAAAAAGTTCCCTACGAAAGAGTGGAATCTCTTTATACAGGGAATTGTCATTTGAAGCTCTGCAGACACTCTACAAACAATAAAGTACAGATTTTAAAATGCACTGTAAGTGACAAATATCATCACCATCACTTCACAAAAACCAAGCCTGGGTGTTAGAAAAGAAGGTGACATTCAAGGACTGCATTAAATGATGCATGTGTCTTTACTAACAATGGCATTCCCAATGAAAGGGTAAAATTAAGAACAATCCATACAGGACCTAATAAAGTAATCAATAGCTTCTTCCTGTACTTTAGTTCCAAACTTTAAGAGGAATGATTAAGGACCTAGAACTCAAAACTGACTGTTCTTCTCTCGGGAGAAACATTATTCATGTCCCATCTAAAGACTGGCACATCTAATGATACATTAACGTGTATCATGTTAATGAAAAATTAAAGCTTCCTTTACCTTTTCAGTATCTTCATATGAAAAAAATCTATCATTCTCTTTTGAGATGGACATGCCCATGAACTGCTTGGCCTCCTGGGATCTTTATGAACATATGCTCCTCCTGCTCTTGAGCCAGGAATTAGTCAGGTGTCAGAATGCCATCACTGCCTATTCCCTCTCCAAGGGACAGAATACTCTAAAAGAAAGTGAGTCCTACTGACACAGTAGGAAGAACTGCAGGAGTCTGCAACCCAACTCTCCTGAAAGAAAAAAATCCCAAACTCCTCCCTGAAAGGTGGCAGGTGGAGGCCTTCAGAGACCTGTGAAAGGCCTCAGCACTGCCACAGATACAAACTGCAAGTAATTATGTCTACAAACAATATATATGTTCCCTCCTGCAACAGGGGAAAAGTGTAAGCATACAGCAGTCCTCGTTGCAACTTTTTAAGAGCTTTCACGTCACTGAAAGGAAGGAAAGCTTTGGACAGCCTAATGAGAAAACCTTTCTTTAATTTTTTTTCCTCCCTCCAAAAATGTTAAATATTGGTTTTCTAGTACTGCAGTAAGTTAGCATTAAACCTTAAAGTCAAATGCAGAAATGTTAACAGCCGTGAGATAGCGAGTGGTAAGTCATACTGCAGCCCACAAGCCAAAGGATCAAGACTAAGTGTATGAGTAAGCAAATGGGGAACTTCTTATTTCTACCCATTCGATCACGATCTTTAATTCTACCTAATAACAGAAAAGAGCCACCTGGACTTACTTTCCATAACAAAGTATTCATTAACATGGCTAAAATGAATCACTTTTGTCCTAAATTCAGATATTAAAATTTATTTGAAAATATATATACTATTTTATAGACAGAGTAAGTCTGATAATTGTACTACTACTGTATTGAAGAGAAACCAGAGTCAGTCACTTCTGCTCATTAAACTATAAGGACAGGCAAATTGAGACATCCAAATTCAAAAGCTGCACCCTTCCATGTGGTCATAAAAGTCACAAATTCCCTGTAACATTTTTAAAATAGCTGTCCCTTTCTGCCTCTTGCTCAAAAATAAATATGAGGGGACAGACCTAATCAATGAAAAACTCCATCTTCCTACAGTATGTATCTGCTCTTATCTCTAGCTTAGGAATGGAGAGGAAGGAAATGTCACCCATCTGATCTCTCTTCAAACTCTTAACAGCTTTAGTTTCCTCCCCTCTCTCCGCACCTCTTACACAGATAAATCATAAACAAGCTGAGTCATCTTTACTTTTTAAATTACAGTAACACCAATATTAAGATAACTTGAATCATTTGCTTCATTCTTAGGCCTTAACAGGGACACTGCAAACATTTTTACGGGATTTTATGGGGTTTGTTTTTGCTTTTTGTCAAGTGATGGTGAAAACACCAACAAGCAATACTTTGAAAAATGCCACACTATAAATAGCACTGCTGAAAGTGTTACACATGCTGCTATGCCAGGAACAGAGGCAGACACGTGACACAGCTTATTCTGGACATACACAAACAATAATTGCTTTTATTTCAATACCTGTTGATACAAAATTCAATATAAATATCCTATGCAAGATGGTATTTTACATTACTTAAATTTTGTTATAGTATCCTACTATACATCTAAGAGTCAATCTGAATGGCTGCTAAGGCTTACTAGTGTAAATTAGTTGGTTAAATAATTTTGCAATAAAATAAGAATAAATTGACAAAGCAATTCTACCAGTCTTAACTTTCCTCATTAAATGCTGTGTTAATTATAGCTAGCTTTAGAAGTAGATGTGCTCCTTTTTACTCCCACTCAATATGTTTGATAAATAAGATCAAGTCTACACATGGGAATTTATCTATAGAAAAATTCTCACTGCAGCTATCACCAGTTTAGCTGGATTGTCAAGTGCCAAAAACTGGTAACACCATTTTTGGGTATTATATGCTTTATGCTTGCCTTAATCAAGGCTACTTTATTTTAGAGTGACTTTTAATCTACCTACAAATCTCTTCTGCATTGGCTATATAAGCTGAACTGAAAGTATGTTAGCAAAAAGGAGGATTTTTCTAGAGGTCCTTAGTAAATCAAAGGCGTGAGATTCATTCCTTTAAATCTCCATTATCTCTAAGCATTAAAATGAAGAGAATGTTTTCTAAACAGAAGAGCAAAGGTTTGCAGTATTTGACTGCCAGCATTCTCTCCATTTAATATTCTGTTGCAGTTAATCACATTCTTTAAAAACAGTCTCACCTCATCTGAAGAATTCCCTTGTCCTGATGTTGCTGTAGCACCTGCTAAACCTTTTGAAATAAAAAAATTCAGAGATTCTTTTTGTAAGTTTTATAGTGAAAAGAGAATATTTTATGAGATTTAATGAACCCAGATTAAATGAAATACTGCATTAGTGTTCTTAAAAGACACACTGCACTCTACTAAGAAACTGGAGCAAGATTTACAAGCACTATTAAGAGCTTGCAAGTTTGAGCTTTAGAAATATGTTCCACTGCAGAACTTTGATGCACTGAGTTAATGGAGACACAGTCTTTCAGAGACAGCAAAGCTATTTGACAGCCTTTGGAGATCAGAAAAATCCACAGCACTATTGCAGCACTTAGTTGCAGTGACAAAATTCCACTATGAGCAATTACATTTTGCCTACTCAAATTCCACTAATCCTATGATTGGATAACAATACATAGTATTTTAGCAATCAAAAACAAGCATGATTAGCTCTTCTGACAGAATTAAAATATTTGTTTGTAAGCCATTTTTTCGGTGCTAGACGAAGTAAGAAGTAATTCTGTAAGTTTACTGAGGTTGGATTTCAAAAAAATAAGAGTTTATCTCAAAAATAGAAATAATCAAGTCTTTAAACATTTTTCTACACAAACCTTGAACTGCTAATGTGCTAGTTCCAGCTCCTTGTTCCTGCATACCACACGCAAGCTTATCCTCAGGAAACGCCAGTCCAGAGCCTTTCAAAGCTATGAGGTACTTTTCGTGACTTGTCTTTGCACATGCATTCTCTCCAACACCTTGAATGCATATTGAGAACAACGTTAAAGTATAACATCATCTACCTGGTTTGTGTTCTACATAAAAGATTCTGGCTAATAATACTTTCTCTCTCTCTTAAAAAAGTCATGGAATTAAGCAATCCAAAAAAGGTCCACAATACTTTAATAAGCTATACAACTATAAGTACAAGCTAAAGAGTTTTTTGGCTGTTTTTGGTAGAGAATGGAACAAATAATTGTTTCAGAGGGATTTTTTGCTTTAAGAAAAAAAAAAAAACAACTAAATAGTTCAGGCAAACAAACAAGTTCTACTTTGAATAAGCTTAATACATCTTATTTCAGCACTGGGTTGCCATGTTCCCTTATCTTCAAAAGAACAAATCTTGTACAAAGGCTTTTCCTGAAATGATGCAGCATCTATATGAGGCTATTTAGGACACATAAAAGAACTCTGTCCCACAGGTCTTATTAAAGAGTTTTCCTAGCAGCTCTTGCAGGCCGCTCTCCATCCCCAATTACAAACAATGAGAGAGAGAAAAAAAAAAAAAAAGATTTAAATGCATTCTTCCAGGTTTTGAGAAGTTATTTAGAGATACATAGTACTCAACTAATAGGTACCTAAGTTTTGCTTCTTCATTAGGCTTCATAATTTCAATACTTAGTTATTAGAACTAGCACAAGCATACCAGAACTAAGATCTTTGTAGAACTGCTGGCTAGTCAAAACCTGGGTAAGAACTGATCGCATTGCTCCTCCCATTTTGGTCAAGTCTTCCAGAAAGGAAACATGAGGCTCCAAAACCTGAAGGATTTTATGAAGGTCCTTTTCTGATGGCAGATCAAGAGCTGAAAAAGGAAAAAAGGAAAGACATAACAAGAAGTTGTGGTGTAAATATAATCTGTTCAAGAGCTTTGCAAGGCAGAAATTAATAAATGCTCTGAAATTTACATGCACAAGTTTTAAAGTAACCCTCATTTCATTGTCTGGAAGAGCTCAACACAGCATTTAGTAATCTTAAAACATATTCCATGTCAGGAAGCTCTTCACAGAAAACATAATGAAATATCCCAGCCAGGCAGTAACTTGGTTAGCAAAAGATGCACGAGACTCATTCTATGCTAGTTCAAACTACAGAGAAGATGCCTATCTGTGGCTTCACAGATCGCAAAGCAAATGATAAACGTGGTAAGATATGTTACAGACATACAGATTTTAAACATACCAGGCTCATTATATCCCTCTCTTAAGTGCTGAATAAGACTAAAGATGAACTGTGGAAGAACTAATTCTGACATCATCAACAAGTCTTTTGGGACACATGGAACATTTGAATTCGACTTAATCCGGTGTCTTTTACAAAACCTGCAAAATATATGAGAAAAAAAGATAGTTCAGCAGAGGTAACATATACTAAGAAATCCATTACAGTCTTCATTTCCCAGGGAATACATGTTTGTACGTTAAAGGTGGCGTGGTGATGGCCTTCTGAAATTCCAATCACATCTCGCTTCAAAGCCCAGAAAATCATCAAGTTGATGGTTCTTTTCCTCCTCCCAATACTAGAACTACCTAACATCATGATTTCTTTCCATATATGTTAGAAGTATCTTGCACAGAACCATCAGAAGAACACACTATTTCTCTTCAGTATCATCAAACTCCTCACTTCTAAACAATCTGTTAAAAAATATCCCACTAAAACAGTTTCTTTCCCTCTGGGTCAGAGTTGGGCCTGATTCTACAAGTCCTTATTTAGAGAAGTTTTCAGAGACCAAGAGAAGCAAATTCCAAAGATATAGTTTACAGGATCAGTACCACTCTCAAACACACAGCAATCAAAAATTATTTGCAAAAGAGTAATACAAACGCCCTACAAAAGATGTGCGAAGCACCTCACAATAATAAAACATTTATTCTCTGGGGAATTCACGTGTGTCAGTGGTTAGGCCTGGCTCGCACACAATGCCCTGAGCTGGAGCCAAACACCACCAGCGCAGACAGAACCATTTCCCACTGACTTGGCGTGGGCCTGGCTACAGGGACACTGAATTCTTTCCGGCTCCCAGCCTATTTTTAGAAAGGGCACTTATTAACATCATAGGCTTATTTACCCTTGTGGAGAGCAAGAGGGGAGGGGAAAAAAAAAAAAGGCAAGCTAACAAAGTATAAAGAGTCACTGCATTTTACCATTAACCATTAATTTTTCAGCACAGAGATTCAGAAGTGGATTCAATATCTCTGAAAGACGACTTTCTCTTAAGAAGAGAATTTCCTCAACTCGTTCATGCCATCATTGTATTTGCTATATCACCTCTTGGAGAAGAGGCTTGTTATTTTCCGTAGGATATCAACACAGCGCTGCCACTGTGTGTTAGTGCACAGCCCTGACGCAGGGCTCCTGTGTCCAGGGCAGCTCTGCTGCCTGCCCGCACTGCCGAGCGACGCTGCACGGACACGGAGCAAACTGCCAGGCCACGAGCGGGAAACCTGCAGAACTGAAGCGGCTGTTGTTTTAAACTGAAGGGCCGGAACCCCGAACTGAGACAAGGCAGTAAGAGCTGAAACTACTTAATCCAAAATGTCACCAATGTCTTATACAACCACTGGACAATGAGCAGAACAGCATCCACTGAAACAAATACACATTTCAAAACGTTACAAATATATCAAATTGGGGTTTTATTTAGGTCATAAAAGAGCGAATGTGCTCTCCGTTGTTCCAGCTCTGGCACTCAACTCATCTGACATTCAACCCAGCTCAGGAAGCTAAGCTAGCAAAAAGCCATTCACTCTTCAGAGGAATGGAGTGCAACTTCACAACTTAAATTGACTTGCACTGTGGCTGACCTGCTTTCTTGGAAATTGCACTGCAATCCCCGAATCATCTCATGATTATCCCTTTCATCATTGCCACAGCCTGATGGGGAGCAAAACACCCAGAACACAGACCCAACACCACTGTTTTCCTGCAGCCAGGTGAACGGGTAGGCAGAATCCAGCTCACTACGGAGCCAGCCTCTCCAGTTCAGGGAACAAGCCTCCCAGCTTGCCCCGTTGTGGGAGCAGCTGAGGAGCCGCGCGGCCGGCCAGGCTGCTCCTCACAGCTTGGGCAGAGCCCTCCAGGTCCCGCCATGCTCCGGCCCACAGCGTCTCACCTCCCAGAAACCCGACCTACGATCACACACATGCACACACTGAGGCTATTTTGAGCAGCTTTGCTCCCGCCTTCCCATGCTTACAGAGTGCTTTGTTTTAAATTAGCTTATCAAGCTGTCAAGAGGAGGCACCTCGTGTTAACCCAGGTTGCACAAGACTTGCACAACGAGCACCTGCTCGGAGAGCTACTCGGGCAGACAAGAAAGCAACAGTCACTCTTCTAAAGGGAAAACACCCAACCAGGAGCTACTGAAATACTAAATCTTAAGGAACAAAGTCAACATTTAACTGATTTTTTCAATTTGTAATAAGTCATATTTAATCTGACTTAAGGTGTTGCATAAATTTATATTTCATATAGTTTACTGCATAACTGACAGCGTCATATAATGTCTTATAAAGTAGGCAAAAATAAGTCAAATTTGTAAGCAAGAATTCCAACAAGTATTTCAAAAAGACAATGCCTCTTGTCCCAATTGTAAAACTAAGGAGCAAATAAAATGGTTATGTATACCATTTCTGCAAATTAGATTGCAAATGCAAAATATTTTGAGTGATTTAGAGTCCTTTTATTCTTTATGGTCCACCACAGTGTTTAAAGCTTGTGGGTTTTTTTTCTCCTGCTTTTGCAGGTCACTTATTAAAACAAACCACAGTTCAGAGCCAAATACACCTTTCCTATCAAGCCCAGAAGCTTATCTAGAGGCAAAAGGACTTTGGTACACTGTAACCTTGCAAAGCCACTCTCACTAACAACCAGCATGACGTTAACTCTGGAGAAATGCAGAGAAAATAAAAATTCTCTGAACATTATGGCTTCATAACTCCCCACATAATTACATTTCCATAGTTACACTTCTTCATTTTGCCTGCAAAATTGGCTTCCAACAATGAATCAGTAAGTTACTGATTTGAAGCCTGAGGAAGGACTGCTCTTCTGACAGAGCTCCTGGAGAACGAGGTGAGCAACAGAGCCCAAGTACTTGCGTTCCTGCGACCAGGGACGCTGACAAGGAGCAAAACTGACTGCAGAGATGTCGCTCTCGCCCATCCCAACCAGGAAAGCTCTGCTGCAGAGACACGGAGAAGGACAATGAACCATGGGAAACATGGGAAACCAATGGCTGCCCAAAAAAGCAAGCCCAAGCACATCTCTGAAGGGCATTTTTCCACCACACATTAAACCATGTAACAAAGGTAGTTAGCCAGGTTAGAAGGCTAGAAACCACAGATTAAATTCTTAAAAGCTTTTCCACCCTTTGCAGGAAAGGAAGAGAGCCATGCAAGCACCAGCAACTCGCTTAACAGTGGAGCAAAGCTCCATCCAGCCAAACAAAACCAAGGGGCCTGCAGAAGAGCGTTTCCATCATTCCCATCAGGCCTCACAGAAACCCACGGGGCAGCTGGTAACGCAGATAAACCTTTGTTGAGGTTCATCAGTATGCAAGCAGGCACAATCAGGCAGAAACTGTAAATTTAGCAGTTTTAATAAGATTATCATTACATGTAATGCCCAGTATTACATCATCAGATTGCACGTGCCAAAAAGACAAATCAAAACAAGGATTCATAAAGTTAAATTTCTCGCAAAGGAGAGTGCCTATTTTTCCATCAGTAGCTCAGAAACAAAAAACTAACAAACTCAGAAATAGCTCAAATAAATCACATCTCACTTTATCCTGCCTAATTAGAAACAACAGAGTAGTACGTCTAAAATCATTGACTTCTGGGAGAATAAAGAATTCATAATCTTTATGGTAACCTGAAATAAATCTCTTATCATTGAAAAAAGAACCAGTATTTTTTGAAGGGATTAAAAACACAAACCCACAAATTCTTCAGAAAATAAGTATGATCAATGTGATCAGATTTTTTTGAAAAATACTAGTACATACTCATTGGAGGCTTCATTAATACTGCTACTGACTGCAGAACAGTGCCTATACACAGCACACATCACTACCAGACACGTCCTTTTAATCATTTCAACAAGTACAAGGCCAACAAAACCTAGCAAGCTGAAAAATCATACAAGAATGTTGTTTAAAACATGAAAAAGGAGGATTGAAGACAAAGAAACTGTTTTCAAGATGCACCAAATCTCTCTCCAGCTTGCCATACAGTCTACCTTCCATCGTTTCTGGAGTCTGTTTATTTAGCCATACAGAATAAAACATTTGTTTTTTTCACATACAGTAGGAATATTTTTATACAAGACATTTCAAGTGATTTTTCCCCCATTTCCTCTTCAAAAAGGGTCACAGTGCAACGTTTCTAGATGGTGCAACTGCCTAGCTATGGCAACAGCTAGAAGCAGAGCTTTGCACTCCCCCGAGGAGGGAAAGACACCTACCTCTGAGAAAATGCTTGAAACGCTTTTCCAGTTGTTTTATGGAGATCCTAGGGTAGTGCTATATTGCAATGAACTATCATATTGCAATTAACTATCATTTGAAATTCTACACTCAGCTTTTGCAAACATCAAGCTCTCAAGCAACATCAGAGTTCGAATCCAAGCTGAATAAAATGTGACCACATGTGAGACACTGGGGAAGGCGCTCGGTCAGGAGGCACCTCAGGGCAGCAAGAGAGCAGCAGAGCCGGGACCAGACCATGAGCTGATGCTGGAGCTGGTCACTGCAACCAACGTGAGCCACTGGGCTGAGCCCAGAGCAGACCACGCACAGAATAAGCAGAAAGGGCTCTGTGCCAGGTTGTACTTGAGCTGGCTCTATATATACTTTATCATTTAACATATTCTAGTCACAGGCCCTACAGGGGCAGCTGAATTTTAGAATTTTGATACAAAGTCAAGTAACTCAAAACACGCACTACTTTCTGCCGCAAAATATTCTCTTTCTAAAAAAAGGGTGGGTGCTCTGGTATATAATTACATCCCTGCAACTGCATTTAAGTACAGGTTGCATCTACCCAGTTTCATCCAAAAGCTTCAATTCACACACTATTTTGAATATATTTGTGTAATAACAAACACAGCTAGCAAACGTACAAGTCTAATATCCATTTAAAAAGCTAAGCCAAAAAGAACATCACAGAGATAGCAAAGCAAAGCCCTGATAAGTTGTGTCAGTTACTTTGTTAATAGCAATATTAATATATTGACATAATCCTAATTCAGTCATTTCCATGTATGAATGCTATCTCTATTTTCAACAAGAATTGTTGATAAATGAACCGTATCCATTAAATGAGTGTTTAATTCAGGATTTAACTGCAATAACAAAAGCAGCAAAGAGAAAAATCTTTGAATTCAACTCTTGAAAATAAATTTCATGATCATTTAAAAAAAAAAAAACAGGACAAAATTAGCAGTGTTCAAAACTCTTTTAGGACGTGCTTTTAAGACTACAGCTAGCTATTTTTTTCGTCAATGAAACTGAGGAGAGACATTAAGATACACATTTAGTTTTGAATACCAAACTTCCTGATTTTCAGAATCTCAGAGCAGTCGGCTCATCTCAGCGTTTCAGGCTTCCCTGCTTTCTCCAGCACTTTCAAAGCAAAATTCCTAGCAGCAGAACTGAGAGAGGAGTAGGGCAGCAAATAGACCCCATGGTCCCAATCCCTCCCCAGACCCACCTGTGCTTGGCCTTCATCTCCTTCCCAAGCCTTGAGTTCAGATGGGATCTCCTCACCCAGTTGTTTTCTGAATCCCATTAAGCATCAACCTCAAACCTAATAACACTACCTGTTTTAATGGGAAAAAAAGCAAGAGTTTCCAGAGGAGATTTTAAAAATATGTTTTCCAGCTAAGGAAACTCTTGAAGTATACCAAGAAAATTTAAGCAAGTCACACATTTGGAACACTACATTACCACCTGAACGCTGAAGTTTGACAAACTTCTAAGCAGCTGGGTAGCACAAGACAAATGCCTATTTTTGAGAATTTTAAATACGCTGACTGGATTTTAATAAGAACTTTCAACTTAAACTGATTCTGCTTTAGTTAGGCCTCCTCCAAACAGAACACATTTTATATCGACAAAACTAGCAGTATTTGGGGCAAGTGTGTGCCCGTGGTTCAGACCCTTGGCAATGCACCCTTGAAACAACTGCGTGTTACTGCTGCGGCACGTACAAAGTCCACGGCTGCTGCTCGAGCCACAGCTATAAAAACAATAACCAAAATTATCACTTGGCTGTCAACCACTTGGAAAACCCTGCACAACAACTAGTTTGGAGGCTGGTATAGGCCCAAGCAAAGACATTCTTAAGGGCTGGAGGTTTGTGAGCCCATTGTATGTCAAGATGGGTTTAACGATCCCAGCAACCTGAAAGCGGTGGCACTTCACAGGGAAGCTCCGTGAGCCCTACTGCACATTCCTGCAGCATCCCGAGCTGCGGGGCCCGATACCGATCTCTACATGTGGCTGCTGGGGAGGCAGAAGGAACCAGACACTGCATGCTAACCCTAGCTTTGTGAAGTGCTGCCATCAGAGAGAATCCCAACATGCATTCCTTATACATGGTGGATCTGGGGGATTCAGCAGTGGAGTTTGTTCTGAGCAGCAGCATCCACCAGAGAAGGCCATAACCATGGGTTTGGGTTTGCTCAGCCTGCCAGGCCAGGGTAATGGGCTCAACAGCTCAGAGCTCTCCTCAGCCCTTCACCCAGAAGCCTTGATAGTCTGAAGGACATTAAGAACATAGAAGCTGTAGGAGCTGCTGCAGCCCCTGAAGAATGCCATGAACAGGGCCCATGATCCTCACTGCAAGGACCTCTTCAGACAACTGCACAAAGCTCAGAAGCCAAGTTTCTTGTCAGGTGCCAGGAACAGTCCCAGCCTGCTCCTGGAGCACCTATGATCTTTTTGGAGAAAGGTCCAAACAAGCACTCTTTTTGCCCTGTGCAGCTGTATCATCGAGCCTAGTCAAGCTGAGCCTCCAGATCCAGAACCAGCACCATGTAACGTACATCAGATAGCTCATTCATGGTGATTTGAAGACTACAGAACAATCACACCATCTAGTTAATGTCAGTAAGGGAGTGATTATTTATAGGACGCAGTGTTCAGTCTCAGACAGATCTGCTATCTCTGATCTCAAGTGGATCACAGCTGCTACAACAGGATGATAACAGATCCTGCCTGTTCAACAGGGTCAAAATACATTCCAATATCACTATTAGAACTACTTTCTCAATAGCAAGTCAGAAGGGTTGACTTTTTAACTATTCTGGAAGTTTTCTCAAGCTTAGAATAGTAAAAAGGTCCTTTACTCTTGTTCAGGGAAAGATGATAACAGAAATAGCAAGTATTTTCCTATAGCTTGCAAACAACATAGCAAGACCATTTATTTTGAAATGAGCTTCTGTTAGGAAGTGTCTCTGAAGAGGAATAAAATAAACAATCGAAGCCAGAGGAGAACATGGAGACAAAGCAGCAACAGTCATCAATACTTGCTATCTACTGTCCAAGGCTATGAAATCTATAGAAAACTAATGATTTTGCAACACCTCCTAGGCGTAAAACTGATTCCAAATTATCTGGAAACTGAGAGAATATTTCTCACACTCCAGGATCCAGAAGCAGGAGAGAGATCTCCGTGGTGACTCAAGTCATGCCATGTGGATCATGGTAAGGCCCAACATAAACCCCAGAAAGAGACATAATAAAGAGAGGGCTGATCTGATACTCAGAGCAGCAGTGCATTAATGTGCACCTTAACACAGCAGAGCTGAATGGCAAAACAGGGATGAATCACTAGTGCCAAGCACTGCAGAAACCCCGAGCGAGGTACCTGAAGGCTTTTAAACACATGGCCCACAGTCTCAATCTACAACAGGCTCCTCTCTCGTGGCCACATTTTGGGGAGTTTCACACATGCCCCTGGCAAAGAAAGGGCCTGTGGCTGCAAGCAGAAAGAAATCATTTCTTAGAGCCGTTTATATAAGTCATAGGAGAAGGCAACACTATGTCAGTGTTGCCATAACTACCATCAAACACACAGCGACACCAGTGCAAAAGCTGCTTAATGAAATTCTTAACCTGGCTCTTGGCCCTTCAGGATATGTAACTCCTGATGTAGTTATTATTCTCTTTGTACCGTAATGTAACACTAAAACATCTGCTTCCCACATGATTAATTTAACAAATATAAGTCACACACAGTGCAGCACGCTCAGAAACAGGACACGGGGCAAGGAAAGAGCCGGGGCGCAGAGGCTCTCCCGTGTGAGAGGTCATTGTCACCAGGCTTAGTGGGAACCAGAACAACCCGCTGCAGAAACAAGACTGGGCTCAGCAGCACCACATCCCTAACTAGTTACTTTTTCACTATAACCACAGGGTGCATTATCTCCCTCAAGGTGATTTTATAAAATTTCATTAGCAGAACCAATCAAGTATTTGTCCGGTCTGAATTTCTCCCCTGCTCAAGTGCATTTTTCCCCAACAGCTGAGCAGCCCTGCTGAACTGTGAACATAAACGCCGCAGAATTGAAGAGTCTGCCTTGCTCAAAACGCTGTTAGTCACCTCTGATGGGGCTGTAAAATTTTATTTGCCCATGGTTAGACACCATATGAAAGAAGACTAATACTGTTTTCATCTGGAGACTGGCTCTTAAAGTCTAAGAAACTTTGACATAACTAGTAGCTTTTAATCCACTCCCAAGCATCTACACGTTTAACATTGAGAAACTGAGGTATTTTCTAAATCAAAACTAGATTCTAGTAAGTCAGACCAAGTCACCTACTACTCATTAACATAAGAATTAGAAACACTGAAACTTGCACAGTCATCTGAGAAGAGGTGACAATATGATGCTCTCTTCAAAAACTGAGAATTAATCAAAGTATCTAAAACAAACCAGCGTGCACCTATCACTCTATACACTGCCTTCCTTTTATAAAGGCATCAAATACAAAAAAAAAAATCTTGTTTTGTTTTCTAAGCTTTAACTACTACTGAAAGACACAGTAACAGTTACTCTAATATCAAACCATATCTAGGTTTGCATTGGGCATCCTAAAGAAACTCAAAAGCCCTTCTGCATGGTGAGTGGTCACATTTCCTTTGCAGTAGATCACCTAGCTAAGACTTAAGGAGAACTATTTTTCAAGCTGTATCAAATGGGGAAAAAAATATTACAGGGATATTATATAGCAGGAACCAAAAGAAACAAATTGTTGTTTCTACAGCCTTTAAATACAGTATCTGCTCAAAATTCTATCTGGGGAGGCAGATGGTAGATAAAAGTTCGTAAGTAGGTTCCACATCTGATTCCCCGGCTATTTATAGGCTGCATAGGCTGCGGTGGCCAAGGTTATATCAGGCTAGACACGCTGCTATTTCCTGAATCTACCTCGAGATCCCCTAACTCTAACATTACCTTTCTAACTATGTAATTGATTTGTGTACACAATGCTAAACCAGCTTATCCAAACATACTGCACTGAAGTAATACACAAGTTAACAGGCAAAACTCTGCGTGTTATTGTTTTTACAGTGGTTTAAACCTTATCTACTTTGACATAAATGACAACCGAAGGTTCTAGTTCACTTAGTTGCACTGGTTTAGTATCCTTTTCTTTTCTTTTTTTTTTAAGCAGAAACAGCTTCATGCAGAGTGCAGGCTTCCAATAATACTGTCATGTGTTATCTTTCTGCATTTCCAGGAAAACTAGAAAAATCAACTGTTTACCTCAAAACTGTTTACCAGTTTAGCACTGCTAAACTGACACCAAGCAATTCTTTATCCAAATGTTTAAATCTTCTCAAGACACCTACTCCACACCCAAAGACAGCTCCCTCTTCCTTTATACTACTAAAAGTATTAATTACAATAAGCATAACAGAGAAATGAAGGAGAATATTATTACTCTGTTTCCATCTGTTTACATTGTGAATTTAAGAAAAACATTTCTTCAAAACATGTTTGGAAAGGAAAGGATAATTGTGTACGCTATAAACTCTGAGATGAAAGTAGTATTAGAAATAATTTTAGGAAATATTTATTTAAAGTTATTTGATCTGTTTGTGCTCTATTAAAATCCTACCACTAAGAGGAGCCCTAAATCTGTTCCACATAGAGCACTGGAAAAAGTCATTAAGACTTCTCTTTCTTACTTCTCAAGATCAAGGAGATCAACTGCTACTTCAGTATGACCGAGGAAAGCAGAAGCACCAGATGTTGAACTAGGTCTGACAAAGATGAGACCGCTCGCTTCTTCAGCACCAAATACCTCCAACCAGTGAAGAACCATGAAAGGGAAAGAAGGGAAAAAAATCCTCCCACTGGAGGGAGTCTACAAACAAGAAGAGACTCCACCAAGAGGAAAGCAAAAAATGGTGGCCAGGTAGGAACAGAAACACGGAGTGCGGGAGGAATTATAACAAGAAATGAAGAATGAAGCCATCTCAAAGCCTGGAGGAGAAGAGAGATTACAGACCCAAAGAATCAGATTCAAGAAGAAAATTTTAAACAGCAACAGGACAAAGAAGAATTAGTGAAATCCGTAAGAAGAAATGCAAAGCTAGAAGAAATCCAAGATGTGGAGCGTGTACAGCAGAATTAAATACTAGACCATTAAAAATACAAAAAGCTCCATGGAGGTTTTGGCACCTCCCCGTGTTCTCAACACTTTCTGCCAGCCGCCCCAGCCCAGGCGTTCGGGCAGGGCCGAGCGCCTCTCGGACCCACGTGCCACCACCCCCGGTGCCAGGGCCCGCGAGCCCGGGAACGTTCTGGAAGGCGTCAGGAGAGGGCGTCACCCCCAGGCGCCACCTGGGCAAGTCCCGGCTCTCTGCTCAGGGGACAGGCTCGACTCCTGAGCCTCTTGCTGCGGGTCTTGCACTTTGCTGGCTACCCATGGCCTCAGATAGGTGCAGACACATCCCGGTTTCACCAGAGGGAACCCCAAGGTGCAGGGAGGCAGCGCTTTCCTCTTCCTCCAGCCGCACACGGGACGTGCACTCGGAGCCGCCGGGCCTCG
>JAUBOD010000129.1:276376-295088 GCA_032353885.1 Nothura maculosa
GGATGCCGCCCTGTGCCACCTGCTCTAGGTGCCCGCCGGAGCGGGAAGGTTGGACCAGATGATCTCTAGAGGTCCTTCCAACCTTGTAGATTCTGTGATTCTGTGATATTAACAACCACCTCATTAAAGGCCAAGTGGACTTGCACGCACGCCTCATGTTCACCACATCTAGGTTTAGGATTAACTGTTTCAGTGACGTGCAAGCAGTGTATGTGATGATACTCTCTCCAGAGGTTAGAGGTGGAGGGCTCTATAATCACTGTTACTTTGTGTGAACATCTTCCATACTTTGCACTGCCTATTCCAAACAAGGAACCTGGCCCAGATTACAGGTGGTGGGACTGCTATCATCCATCAGCAGGCTTCACCAGGACATTGGCTGTCTTTCCTGTGGCCTCCTGTCCCTCTCCTACCATATACTGGGTGCTTATCTACCAGCTCTGCTGAAAACCCTGGACTTGGGCACTGGCAGCTGCAGGGCGATGGTCAGCACAGCTCTGAATCAAGGGTTCAGAGCTAAGGGTTCACTGTCAGTATCATATTTTGTTTATAGAATAGCTGGTTGAAAAATATGACTCTCAAATGTAACTGGTTAACTATTTGGTTAACTTTCTCTGTGTGAAATATAGATGAAAATGAAAGTGGAAAGGGACAAAGAGGAAAAAGCAGAAACTGAGAAAGATTATAATCAATGGATGGCAGCAGATCGCATCTACCTGGAAATGGAAGAAGCCAAGAAGCAAAAACGTCATGAAGAAAATATGGAAGTCCAGAAATTTCGGGTCCAGCAAATGGTAAACAGAAGTGCTATACTCTATAAGCCAGTTCAGAAACAAGTATAAAAAGAGATCAGTGCTTTCCAAACACAACTTGAAGAAACCCCAATCTAGGATTCACATCCCATTCTGCCCCTGAGCTTCCTCTGTGCTCAGGACCCCACTGCTACAATCCAGCTGGGGCTGGCTGGTGATCTCCAGAGGTGCCTTCCAACCTCAACCATTCTGCGATCCCCATTGGGGCACTAACACAAGGCCCTTCCTCTGGAGAAGTGCAGCTCCACGCTGAGTGCAGTGTGCAGCTCCACGCTGGCCTGCACTCGTGGGCCTCGCTGTGCCCCGTGTCACTGCCACTTACTGCTGCCACCTGGTACCTCCTGGGCCAAAGAGCAGCTGCTAATGTTGAGCTTGGCCAGAGTAGTCAGTTTAGAAAAGCAGAAAGCTTATAAACTTTTTCACAAACTGTAAGCTTATCCTCTAAGTTTTAATGGGTGATTATACTGTGAAGGAAATATCAACCCTGGTTGTTCTCTTTTCTTCACCAGGCTGAAAAGCAGGCAAGAATACAGCAGGAAAAACAAGCAGACTTGGACTATGATGCTCAGAGAGAAGCTGCCTTTTCTAAGGAGTGAGAATTTCAAAGATAAGCACAGTAAGTAATTGCAACTGTTAAGACTTGCCCATGACTTTTATCCTTCTGTCCAAGTATTCAAGAGAGGAAGAGGAGGTGGGCGTGGGCTTCCTATCTAGGTTCCATTCCTCCTTTTCTTCTTTAATTCAATACAGAAAATAGCCAGGGGTCAGGTACCTTGTAGCTGTAATACTGCTTGAGAAACAAACCACTGACAAAAACAGTAGCAGTGACCTTTCCTTTCTGAGGGGAAAAAATCAAATCATCACTAATTTGCATGTGCCTTAAAGCAAAGCAAAGGAAACCTCACCAATCCCTGCCACGGGCCTGGCTGCTGGGCTGGTTTTGGACAGCAGGAGGTGGCTGATGGCCGGGTGGAGCTGAGTCCGGAGTAGCTGTCTTTGGTGCAAGGGCTGAACGCCCGTCAGTGGCTGGAGCACATCCTCCTTGTCCTCCTTTGAAGCTTCATCTGAAACAGTCCAGTTCACCCACTGTGAAACCACCCTGCAAGGCCAAGTGAAGCACAGTAAGTGGGAACAATGGAGTTTGTAACAATGCAGTTTCAAAAACTATCTTACTGTCAAACTAGAATACTAGCATTACCGTACTATCAACTAAGAGCCATGGAGATCTCTCTACAATTATCTTGGAGTAATGCACTTACTTGGAAATGATTTTTTTTTAGTAGAGAAATGGCAATTAACTACTAATGGCAATTAAAGTAACATTCTTTATAAATACTTTTTTTCTTAGTTCACTAAAGAAAAATCTATTTGCCTTCTCTTTGAGCCAGTGCTCCTCTTACTACTTCAAGCTTTTTACAGCAAGCAGAAAGAATGGAAACTTTTATTAAAGGCTTTTTATGGCAGAAGCTGGAGCCTTGAGAAGAAGCAATGACTACTGCAAGCGTCATGCCGAATGCCCCAGAGCTTGATAATGCTCCAAATGCCTTCCCAAGTGCACATTTGCACAAGCTCACTATTGTGCAATTGGTGAGTTAAATGGATTATAGTCTACCCCCACAGCAGCAAGAAGCAAGGTGGATTTTACAGCCTCAGTTTCTGCTTGGCTTCAGAAGCAGTCTGTTTCCTAGGCTATGCCTACCTACACTTCAGTGCTACAGCTTGCTTCCTGGGGGAGTATACCCTCTTACCTGCAGCAGCTACAAAAATACCCAACTTGCACCAGGAAAAAAACTTCCTTATAGGATACCTAGAGTCAAGGAGAAATGCTGTGCAATTTTTAACAGAATTCAGCAGTCACAGGAATGAAGTAGTGACCTGTAGTGATTCATACAATTTTGAAAGCTTGATCTACTAAATTCAAAGCTGCACATGGTTTGTGTGCTTGCTTTAAATGGATTGCTAACTACAGTTGGCCCTAATAAAAACAGGCAAGGAAACACCAAAGCAGTAGTTCTTTTTCTATATAGACGTGAAGGACCATGAGGGAGGTAGTACAGCGTCAGGTAAGATTGTCCCAAGAGGTGGCAGAACTGCTTAAGATGTCCCGTTCAAGGCAAGAGGTTGGTCCAGATGACCTTCCAGCTACTGTGTCCCTTTATGAAAGCAAGCATAAAAATGCCCAAGAACAAGTTCACATGCAGCTGACACTAGTAGAAAGGAAAGCTGCAAAATGAGAGTTCTACCGTAGTGTCTCTAGGTGAATTACTATTAGGTAAAGTTTCATGTAAGAGCTAGCAAATTCAAGTACATTGATGTATATGTCCACATAAATAAGACAGACCTGCCCTTTGTTCTGTTGAATTGATCCAGCAGAGGGCAACAAGGCAGAGCTGCTTGATACAGTCCTGTGTGGTGGTGGTGGTGTGTACCTAAGTGCTGTAGAAGTCAGGACAAGGCCCAACAACATCTAGCATTAAAACTCTGTTAACAGTAATTACCCTCGAGCAAGCACCACTTCATCTGACTCATTTTCTTCTTTTCATGTTCATAAAGGAACAGGTTTGAGAGCAACATTCTGCCCTACAAGAGGTGGACAGTAGTTATAGAACAGACCAGAGACAGGATTTAAGTCGCCCAACATCCAGAAAATTCAAATTCAGCCATGGTGGCATGGGAGGAAAAAAAGGGGGGTGCTTACTACTCTATTTGGTAGAGCTTACAGTAATATTACTATTGTGAGACATGTCGTCTGCCTCTTGTAATCCATCACTGTGGATCTATCCATCCACACTGATTCATCACAATTCACAGGAGAAGATCTGTTAATTATAGATCATGCACTAAGACCTAATCTGTTTCCTTCTTCAGAAGCAAAATTTAAACAACACCTGGCAACCTGTAGGAGCCTGCGAGCCACCAGTGCCTAACAGCTGAAGCTCCCTCTGGAACATGGAGGTTGTGACATTCACCAGAAGTTGCCTGTGCTCTGTTTCAGCTCAGGAAACAAGTGCTATAGCCGTAATGTGTAGCTGCTTTGCAAGAAGCGAGTGCACCTCTAATTATTCTAGCTTAATTATGCAACAAAACAGTAGACTCACTTTTTAGGAAGAGCACAGGTGACAGCCAAAGGTAAACTGAAAACATTTATGTTGTCATTTGTACTATATTCTTCAATACTCAGCATGTCTGGGCCTGAAGGCTTATTGAAAACTTGCTTTGGCTTCAAACGATATTACTATGAAAATAAAACTGAATAAGCTCTTTAAAAGCAGACATTCACGAGAGTAAGTGTATTATTTTTGATGGTTTTCCGCTTTTCTTACTATTCCAAGGGAGAATGCTATAAAAGACATGAATACCCAGGAGGAAGGTGTTGCACTGGTTGTAGGAGTTAATCCTGTATGTGCAGCACGACTCTATCCACGTCACACTCAAACTTTCTAAGGTGACGTGGAGGGGAGAGCACACAAGAAAGCAGCCACCTTTGTGCTCGTTCCTGCTCCCTGCTGTGATCCACGTCAGGATGAGAGACTGGTTTACATGACTTGGAATCGTAACTTGTCCTGAGTAGCCTCTGAACTGTCCTACCCTTACCCCTGAGTCCATGTCCTCAAATAGGTAACACTTCAAGTAGCTTTTGAAAACTCCTTGGCTTTGGGCAAAAAAGAGCAGGCTCTTATATTTGTGTTGTGCAAGTACAAGATCAAAGTTGGAACTGGTGGAAAACAGTGTCCTTTATCACGGTCAGCAGATTATTAGAGCTGCATTTCTATGCACACTGCACTGAATGAAGAGCTCCTTTCACTCATCCATCACTCTGGACCTAGTGCAGGAAGCACACACATGCAGACATATGGAGTACACTAACCAATATAAAAAAAACATTTATTTCTGAAAAGTGCTTTAATACATAAATTGTACATTTTATAATTGAGAAACTTGCATTCTCCCTCTTCAGAACTGGGCCAGCTTCCCAGTTGAGTACTACAGGTTACAAAGTGTCCAGAAGACTCAGATTTTCCAAATACTTCACTGAATTCTAGTTTCTTAATACAAACAGCACTATTATTATAATTAATGACAATTCTCTTGGCCAGTTCCTCTAACAACTGATCACAAATTGAGGCCTAAATTCTTTCTAATGCTCCAAGTACTGTACTGCTCATGTACAGTATCAAAAAAAAAAAAGAAAAAAAACAAAGTTAACAACTACCAGTAAACAACACTCTGAGTACTCCTGTATACATTTAGAGGGATATGTACAGGGTATGTAAAAATGATTAACTGCCTGCCAAAACCAGCAAGTTTCCTTACAACTGCTCTGTATGTTGCAAAATTTCAGTGCAAAGTCAGTGATGATACCACATTACTTCACAATTCATTTAGCCTACATTCAGTGTCTTAAGAATTTCAATGAATAAACATTTACAAAAACACTTAAAACCAATGAGCTGCAGTCAAGCATAGTCAGCAGTTTAAAAATTGTCTTGTGAACGTGCCCACAATAACCGTCTTCCTGGTTTCGTATGAACAATGACTTTATCATAAAAGAACATTACAGTTCAATTCTTTCTCCGCACTTGCCTTTTACCTTTATGGAGTTTTACTATCTGAACACTTAAATATATTTTGTCACAGCCTCTCCTTTTGTAAAACTTCATACTAAGATTATAAAACATTTTTGGTATCATAGCTTTTTAAAAATGTCTGTATAGCACTTCATGCTTTTATTATGGAACACAAGTTTTGTCAGTACACCATTTTAATAATGTTCCAGGGTAAGAATTACACTAAGAGTGTAACTAACAAAACAAACTGAAAAAACTTGAGTTTTCTTGCTAGGAAAATGCAGAATTATACTGCATGAAAATTTCACAGATTGAAGATTTTGAAGATTGAAATGCAATATGTATTTTCTTGAATAACGCAGTGGAATACTGTGTTAGGCAAATTACTCTTTTAGCAGAAGAAGCAGAAAGAATATAACTACTTAATGTTTCCAGCACACTGACTCTAGAAACATGAAGATCAACTTTGACACTAGTCCCCTTCCAGGTAAGTTGACTGTAAAAATTAATTCATGGCTGAGGACAAAAAATCCTAGAGCTTTTTTAAACAAAGCCATTCTTCATGTATTTGAGAAAAAACGGATGATTTTAAGTGAGAGCTGTAATAACACAAAGTACATTTATCCTGAGGTTTTCTAATCTAAGGAGCCTCAAAAATCATGAAAACACATTTTCTTGATGATCAGACAAGCATTACGTTGCACTAGAAGGCACATCCAAATATAATATTCCCTTCAATACATCATCAATGAATAAGCCAACTCCAAGGAAGGTGCCTACAAGATTGTTTCCTTTAAGTTTACATTAAGCTGTAATTTTGCAAGAACGGTATCAGTACAAATTAGACATTAGGGAATAAGAGTAAATTCTTGAAGGCATCTAAAATCACTGCAAGTCACATTTCAATAGCAAGAAAGAAGTTTCAGGATCTTGACAACCAGATACAGCGAAGGGATGAAATTTAACTGTGGCCTTTTTTCTCCTTTTCAAATGAAACACTGTGTGACTCTGTCAGCAAGAGAATCAGCAGGCAGCAACGTATCTTCTACAGCCATTTTATGCACACCTTTTATATATATATATGTATATAGATAGATTTAAATATCTCCATTAAGACATATATCTCCACCTGACCCATCCTCACAGAGGATCTGTACCTCTCAGGTGATGCCAGGACCCAGAAAATCCAACATCAAGTCTTTTCCCGATACATTTTGCAAAAGCTACTACCAATCTTAAAAGTTCTCCAGCTTCCCCCATGTGTATAGACTCTATGGTCTAAGCACAGCGTTAATCACTACTCTCATTCTAATGACAAATATGTCTGACCTTTGGAAATTATTTTTTGTTCCGGCTCTGGAAGACAGCACTGAGGGCTGCCGGGAGGAGCGTCCCTGGGGCTGCAGCTGCTTTCGCTGCGCACCCGGGCAGAGGCCTCCCTGCCAGGACGGCCCCGCTGCACCGAGGCAGCGGCTCCAACAGCACGAGCGGCCACCGGTGCCCAGGGACGAGCTGCCCTGGGAGGGCTGCGCTTCTCCCCGAGCGCCCATCGTGGGTCTGTGTCTCAGCCTGGCAACGCAAGGGAAACCTGGCACCTCCGACTGGAGGGACTGCAGCTGCTGCATCCAAGCACGGGCAGGGAAACATCTCCCACCAAAGGGACCGGCAGGCGCACACTCCCCTGTGCCTCAGTGCAACTAGAAGTGACCGAATTCTCACCAAATACACAAAAAACAACCAAAAGAAGCTTGGGCCATTTAATCAAATGAATTTTAAACTGCTATGAAATAAGTAGAGCTCATTTACTGTGTACAAGTATTTTTTTTTCCACTGTAACAAGGAAGACAATCCATATAGAAGGTATAAAAATGCATGTTTTCAATGAAACCCTCTCACAGCTGTATGTCAACTACAACTGGATATAATCTCCAATTTGAGGTTTTTAGTAAATACATCTAAATCTTCGACTGCAGCCTTTTAACTCTGTGTTATTCCCAATGGACTGGTTTCCTGCTGCCCGAGCTCTAGCGCAGGGGCCACACTCGGAGTTGAGACCAGCTGCACCGCAGGTCTCACGTTCACTCCTGGAGCCCCTCCAAAGGGACAGCCACGGGGGCTGGTGCAACCTCACACACCTGCACGACGGCCACTGCAATGCAGAATACGGGCAAAAGCACGGGGAGCCAAAGCAGCTGTACAACTATCCTGATAAAATATAACTTGGCTATTTTAGTACTTTTTCCCCTCTTGTTGCTCCTTCATTTTACAATCCTATATACTGTGCTTTTAAAGCATAACATTTAACTTTCTTTAGAGTAACTGTAAGGATCACAATAAAAGTTTCAATGATGCTTCTCTGCTGCAGACATGTACTGATAAAAGTGAGATATAGAACAAGAGTTGACAAACACATAAAAGTTGTAAGAACAAGTTATGTCATTTAGACATTTTTTGGGAAAACAACTACTAAAATACATCTATGCTTTACCATAGCTTTACATTAATGCCTGTCACTTTTCTTTATGAATTCCAAGAATTCTCAGCCATAAACCTCTTTTTGTTAAGGCTACTTTCAGCCCAGATAGTGCAATATACTGAATGAAGTGTTGGTTGGGCCTTACACCACTCTACCTTCCTTCTCTCAGACCATTAAGTGCCTTCCCACTGACTATCTGCTCTCTGGAAACAGCCGATACCACAGCAATACAAGGCAACCTCCTCCTCTTACATACAAAGGCGTGGTGCTAAGAAATGCAGGTTTGGGTCCCAAAGACTTGGGAGGAAATGAGAGAAAAGGAAGGAATTTGTTTGACGAAGACATATGTAGTACAAGCTGAGAGGAAAAAAATCAATGGACAGTCTGAGATTAAGAAGCCTCTGGCAGAAAGCAAATTTTTAGCAAAAATAAATTAATTTCAAGACAGCTGTCCCAAAGTATTATGTGAAATCCTGCTTCAAATAACCCAACTACCACAAAGCAGCAACAGTTCTCTCAAGGACAGGTAAGAAGCAGCAGAAGTGGAAGGGCTCTCGTGTTCCTCCTGTGCTCGCGAGCGGGGCAGGCGCAGCTGGGAACTGGGCTGCTCTGTGCTGGCTGAAGCATCCGAAATGGTATTTCCACAACAAACATGAGAGCAGAGAAAGGGAGGCTACAGAAGAAGTTACACCAAAGGACGAGCACTTCATAAAAACTGCTTTCTACAAAAATATTAAGGACAAAGAAATAATTCCCAAACACAGGCAACACAGGCCCTAGTGCACAAATGGGTTCTACAGCTGACAGCGTATGAACAGCTAAGATTTAGTTAGATTAGCTCACCAGAAAACAAACAAAAAAAAAATCATTCATTTCATTCATTTCCTCAGGTTTTCTACATACTAAAATAGGAGTATAGCAGCAGGTAAGAGTAAAGATCATCTTGTGTAATTTCATTAGCATTAAAGAGACGTGTAGCACATTTGCACCTTTCTCCTTCACACACGAAACGCTTCTTTGCAGGCAGCGATTGTTTGCACAAAGTTCTAAGTTCATAGGTAGAAAATAAACCAGCACAGAAGTTGCTTTCCTACCTGAAAACAACACACCAGGATACATAAAATAAATATTTAAAACACAGCACACTGTATTACACATAGAATGTGTTTTTCATTTCAAGTTTATTAAAACTTTAGCAGTACAAATGATCCAGGTTTTAGATTATCAAAAGACCAAACTGAAGTCCACATCTTAAAAAAAGCGTTCCCCAAAATGTCTCTAAAACTTTGAGACAATGGAAACATTAAAGTCCACAAACTCATCCATGCTGGTCGTCATCTGTTCCAGGACTTGTTTCATGATCAGACTTTTTATCTTTACTCTGGGCTTCATCTCTTTCCTGACTCTTTGATTTTTGGTTTGTTTCTTTTTCTGGTGACTTCTCCTTCTCTTTGCTCCTGCGTGAATATGATTTTTTTGATTCTCTCTCTTTACTACTTGGTCTCTTTTTTGAGTCTGGACTTCTATCGTGATCTCCGCTAGACTTCTTATCCCTGCTGGATTCAGGACTGCTACTGTCACGGCTCTTTGAATGCCTCCTCCTTTGGCTTTCACTATCATTCCTCCTATGAGAGCTTCTGCTTTCTCTGTTTGAATACCTATCCCTGTTTCTACTTGGACTATCCTCTCTCTCTGAACTCCTCGATTCTCTCCTCCTCCGGCTTTCCCTTCCTCTATATCTCTCTGGCGTGCCTCTCCTTTCCCTGCTTCTTGATCTTCCTCTTCTTCTTTCTCTATCTCGGTCTCTATCTCTGTCTCTGTCCCGGTCTCTATCTCGGTCTCTATCCCGGTCCCGATCTCTATCTCTATCTCGGTCTCTGTCCCGATCTCTGTCTCGGTCTCTATCTCTGTCTCTATCTCTGTCCCGATCTCTATCTCTCTCTCTATCTCGGTCTCTGTCTCTATTCCTTGAATATTCTTTACTTCTACTGCGATCTCTGTCTCTACTTCTAGATCTTCTTCTCCTATCCCTGTCCCTGCTTTTGCTTCTGTCCCGTGTTCTACTGCTGGAACTATGTTTTCCTCTCCCGTGTTCACGATCTTTGCTTCTTGACCTGTGTTTATCCCTTTCTCTACTCTTACTATGATCTTTTTCGTTACTTCTTGAACCTCCCCTTCTACTTCTTTCCTTGCTCCTACTTCTTTCTTTATCTCTTCCTCTAGAATCATAATGTTTTTCTTTTTCTCTGCCTTTCTCATGGTCCCTCTCTTTGCTTCTTGATCTTGCTCTCTTTTCATCATGTCTGTTGTGCCTGGAGTCCCTTTCTTTACTTTTTGATTTCTCCCGGCTTTTGCTATGGCTTCTGGACTTAGCTCTCTTCTTGGCCTTGCTTTTGTTATGCTTGTCATCTTTTTCTGAATTCCGTCTCGTCTCTCTATCTTTGCTGCTTGATTTATGGTCTTTTTTCTTCTCCTTTTCTCCTCTTCTGCTTGGACTCTCAGAAACTTGTCTGTGGTCTGATGTTTTTCTCTCTTTTCCTCTTCCTGGGCTTTTTTGATTATCTTTCTTGTTTTCATTTATTTCACTCCTTGGAGAGAGAAAAGTAGAGCTTTTAAATACTTTGAATTCCTCCACTCTGTAAAATGAAGTCAGAAGTGAAAAAGTTTCATGACTGGAATTTCAATCACATTAGGATTGCTACATTAACAACCTCAAATCTACTGTAGTCACAAATGTGTATGATTAAAAACAGGAGGAGTTATGAGGCAACAGGTAAGAAAAGTCAATAATCAGTAACACTTTCATTGAAATTACTGAAATTATATTGAGTGGTACTTAAATCTATAAAAAGTTCATTGCATATACTCTGAAAAGAAACAATCTTACTTGTCCCCTTTTATCCATCTTTCTCCACTGGACACTCTAATTCTTTGAGCTCTCTGCATTTCTTGCCTCCAATGTGGAGGAGTCTCACTGCGCCTGAATCGATCTCTTGACCTGGATCTGGAGGGTGTCCGGTAACGCTTGAAAAGCAAAGGGAAAGAAAAGAAAGTTGGATTTCCCATGTTATGCTCGCTCAGCAAGGCTTTAATCCCTGGTACTTGACTCTGTACTGCACCTAACATAGTAACTGAGATCTCTACATCAAGCTGAGCTAACATTAACAATTTATTTACTCAGTTAAAAATGTATTTGATATTCAATTAAGTCAGGGATACCCAATAACTTACTTATCAGGTGACTTTATTTTAGAATTGTTGTACTCAAAGCTAGCAAGTCTTCTGTAGTTTTTATTGGGACAAATGTGACTCACTTTTTTTTAGCAATGAGAATTCTCTGACAGGCAACACCGAAGAGAAGATGCTTCTGTAAAACCACTTGATATATATAAAAAAGACATATAGTATGTATATTTGGCTTGGGGAAAAGACTGTAAACATTTACCCTTGGTCCTCTTCCTTTTATTTTCCTTCCAGATCTGGTCACTAACAGCCTTCTCTGGTATGTTGACTGGGAATTTGATAGATTACTTAAGAAAACAAAACAAAACAAAAAAACACATTGATTATAACATGATCTTACTCTTATAAACTAGGAGGAGGGAAAACAAGACAAAGAACACACATAATTTTAAATATTCTTTACAAATGAAGAGTTTTACTTTCATTCTTCATTACTTTTTGGTTTTGTATGAGACCTTAGTAGAACTATATATTTTTTTCCATATCTGAACATGATAAATACAGCTTTAAAAAGTTTGAGTGAGGAAAAGCACCTTTTCCTACAAGCTTCTTGGTAGCAACTTTGCAGTTTGGAATTTGCCTAGCACACCTACCAAGGCAAAGTAACACATCATGAACTCACATGCACTACACTAATTCTTCATGAGAGAGGCTAGCTTCTTTTACCATTTTATAAACAGAGACATTCTATAGAGATAAGGGAGAAATCAACTTGCAATGGATTCCCACCCCGCATGGCGTTTCATTCCCAGGCATGGGAAGCGAGGAGGCTCTGGCAGCCGGGAGAGGCACCACAGGGACAACACAAGCTGCTCACCACTTGCCATCACTTCACTTCAACCTGCCTCCCCTCTGAAAGCAGACAGGGAGTGTGTGTGGCACCCGTGACATTCCAGCTGGGCACCTCAGTAACCTCTAGACAGGGCTGGCTTCTATGTGACACCTTCTTTGAGGTAACCTGTTGATACCAGTTCATATAGCAATAACTGCATTCTTGTTAAGCCGATTAAGGGAGCCACCATCTTGATGGTGATTCCAATTAAAACTGCTATAAATTAGTTTCCAATGTTCTTCTTACTGCTTTTTCCTCTTTTAAAGTTCAATTCAAATGGAATCTTTGCAACAGAAGAACTAGGCAAACTTGTTCTATTTTTAGGTTAAAAGTGCACATGTGATGAAATATGCTAAAACTCAATAAGGATATTCCCCTCCCTCCAGCACTTCTAATGAGTTTCATATTTTTCACTCACTAAAATGATTTCTAAACATCAAGCCTATTTTTCTTCCAAGAGTGCTTACAATGAGTCACTATTCAATAGGGCAAAAAATACTGGTTCACTACAGACACCTGAAAAAACAGCCATATGACCATACGCACTGCCAGCAGTGGGTAGTCATGTTCAAACACACATATTACCTTTCTCTTTCCTTCTCTCTGCTTTTCCTTTCTTTCTCTTTCTCATCTGCTTTAGGAGGACTTTTCCGCATGAGGAACCGGTTTTCAGGTATAGGAGGAATTTCTTCAGGACGGACAGTGGATAACGGTTGTGCTTCGGGGTTTTCATCTTCACTTTCACTGGAAGAGCTTTGGTTGTGTACAAAAGAGAAATATTCACATTTAAAATAAAGTTATTTTGGTGAGGAAAGACTCTTCTTTCAGAAAAACACACATTTAGACAGATAAAATCTATACTTAATACTAGTATTTTCCTTTGTAAAATAAACAAAAAAAATAGAGAACAAGTAGAACTGTTTCAGATGCTGCTGTTTTCCTTATGGTATCTTTTCTGCAAAGATTACATAAGTGCAGTAGATTTCTGACCAATATTTTTCATCTATAAATTCCTATGGTGCAATATCAAACATGCATGCATTCTAAATTTAGATACAGGCTAAAAGAAATTATCATAAAAGTCAAGCTCTGATTTAATATCTGCATATATGACTGCCTACAAGCTATCATAAATCCAAACAGCCGGTACAAACCATAATCATGGGTGAAATGTGCTTGGGCACAGGGAACGGATGCCTGGCATTGGTCAAATTTGGTCAAAAGCATTGCCCTAACTGAGTATTCCTTACGGTGCAGTGCTAGCTTGGAAAAATGTGACTTGCTCTTACACAGTTGTATCCCATAGTGAATGCAAGCAAAATTATCAGATTTTCTGAAGCATGTGTCTTAGAAGTTTCTCTTTATTATCTTCCAGTGAAACTGAAAGACTTTCAGCACGTAAGACAGAATTTTACTAGTCTTAAGTATGCTTATTTGTATATAAATTTTGTTTTATTCCTGCATACTACATTCTCAGGAGGCCCACTGCATATCATTTAAATTTGGACTGAATACAGAAGCGAATTTCATGAAATAATCAGTCAACATACCTGCCAAATCAAGCCCTGCAATTTCCCAAGCCCAATATACGAACGTCTCAGTCCACTCCAGAAGCTGCTAGAGATATTCACACTTACAGTGTGCTTCACCGTCAAGTTAGAAAAATTCAAACCACTACATGAAAATCTTCTGTCTCCCAAACTTGCCAATACCTACTTCAAAAGCTACAGTGTGTGCCTGTATATGTGTGTACACACACACACACACACACACACACACACACACACACACACAGAGATATATATATACATATATATATAGAGAGAGTAGTGATAGTTTAAGAAAGTGATAGTGTTGTGGTGCACAGGAAGTAAAAATGCAGAACGTTTCCAAAATTCCTTTGACAAAAACAAGAAAATATCCAAAATTAACCTTTTCTTGCTTTTCTTTCTCTTTTTCTTTTCTTTCTTATGTTTTCTGGAATTTTTCTTGTGTTTCTTTTTTCTTTTCTTTGATTTCTCCTCAGAAGTACTCTCAGAATCCGATGATGAATCAGAAGAAGAGTCTGAATCACTTGAACTTTCTGAATCACTGGATGAAGAAGACGATTTATGTCTTTTTCTTTCTTCTTTCTTGGCTTTAAATCAGAAAAAGACACATTTATTTCAGTAACAAGTAGTTCTAATAAATCTCTCAACAAACAGCTAGTATCTTCATGAGCTTATTTTAGAAAAACGTATTTTAGAGGAAAATACTGTTTCTCTCAAATAAAAAAAAATACACAAGAGATTTCAAATATATTTTATTTACAAAAATGATCTTAAACACCAAATCTGTACTAGTAAGAATGTATAAAACTTTGAATGCTTTCAGATGCAGCTACTTAAGTTAGCCCTAGACGTAAGTGAAGATTCACAGTCAAGAAGGCTTGTGCTTATTGAAAACGTGGTCTAAACAGTCCTAATCCTCCAGCTTTATATATTTTTTTCTTTCTACAAAAAGATACAAATCATTTACTATACATCAGGTATTAAAAAGGAACCCTGCTACATCGTAGACTGCCCCATCACTACCTATTTTATAATTTCTTGGATGTCTTGGAGCTTTAAATCAGCAATTCACTGGCATTCTGATGGCAGCCCAGAAACAAGCCAAAAACGGACACTAATCTGCCCCTCTCCCTGCCTAAACTGATCTGATACCTACTAAAGATACTAAAAGTGACACAAGTATTAGTTCAGAGTCAGAAATTTGAGGAAAATGATACTATTAAAAAATATATAACTTTGCAAAAGGTATTCGAGGCTCAGAGCTATAGACACTTCAGTGTCCAGCGGCTGAACAGTATGAACATTGCAAATGTGTCAAGAAATTTACACCAAGCTACCAGCTACAAAATTAGGAGTTTTATCCAGAGAAGCAAATGAAAGCTTTTATCCAGAGATAGCAAAAGATAAGCAGACTCAATCATTTCAGACTTAGTCTTATCAAGACTGGCTTTTGTAATTGATATCTAATACTGTTTTGCTTAGTTACTGCAAATTGCAAAAATAGTATTCACTGCACAACATAACACAGCTGCAGAAACAAGAAACTGAACCTTGACTGTTAAACAGAAGAAAAATACACAAAAATGTTGACATCAAAACAGCTTGTTTTCTAGCAAAAGAAAATCTGTATTTTAGAATAACATATGTTAAGACCTTGGAATGGTCTACAGCTTGGAATTAGAAATGAATTTTAGCAGGGTAAATGAATCTTTGCAATAGAATTCATATAGACTGAAATATTAGCCTGTTTTACATATCTTTTAGTAGCTTGGTCTATCCAAAGAATTCAAAACTCCTCTTCACAAAACAGGGAAATGAGGAGAAGAAAAATACAAGATTCATACTAATACAGACAAAGTGCAACCTATCTGCATCTGAGAGTTGTTCAGATGCAACAAACAGGATGCTTTCATACAAAGATTTCTCCCTGAATAAATGAAGCTTTCTTCATTTTTATTATCGGTAACACAAAAGCACACCTGTTTATTCCAGCCAAACACTTGCTCTGTTGGCCGACAGAGACCTGGGCCCAAAAGGATGATGTAATTTACACTAGCTGTTGTGCATCAGAGGTGGTTATAAAACAAATACTAAGCCAAGTGATTACTCTTTAAAAACAGAAGGATATCTTAATGTATTTTTGCTGCTAGAAGATCTTTTAAGTGTGTGCAGCTGTGTGCACATGCACATTTGGAAGACAGGAGGAAATAACAAAAAAGGGAAAAAAAATAAAAAAGAGCTGAACTGGCTCTATAGTAAACAGAATACTTGGCAGAAGGTTTCAGATTAACTTTCTGCTTTACCTCTGTCTCTGTCCAGCAGCAAATACTATTTTGAAGACCAAAGCAATGTAGTCTCAGTCAATTACAGACCACACCAACAAACAACACTGATCCTGTAGAATGAAGGTCGGTGAGGAGGACAGACTTCTATTTACAGTCAAACTGCTCCACGTTATTTTTGGTATTGGGTTTCAACCTATCAACGCATTTGAAATAGAGGCCTTGCTTCCCACTCCATTCACTGTGACCTACAGCATTTGCCAGACTTCATAAATTACCTGATCACGCTGCATGGCACAGCCAGGCACGCTGCACACCTCAGCTCGCAGGGGAGACCAGCAGCTCTTACCTGCTATCAGACTATGGCACTTCACAGTCGCTGGCCCGAGAGCAGCCAGGGCCATTGCGTCGCCCTGCGGGTGCAGCAAGGGCAGTGGCACTTACCCTGCCAGCCCGCTCACTTGCGCACTCCCCCAAAGCAGGGTGCTGTTGTTTCAAGACACTACAGGACAGGTATTTGCTTTGTGGGTTTTTTCCCAGTGTTTAATCATCTTGCTGTTAGAAGTTTTTTTTTTCTCCTCCCTTGTATTTTTATGTGTTTCTCCTTGCTATTTGCCATGGGTTTTCCTTCAACTCTTTAATGACCTACTGCTTCTTACCGTGAATATTACAGATACTAATCAAGTCCTCATAGGTATCTATTCATGAGCACTTAGCATAATTAACTCTTGTTAGCAGGACAAAGTTGTTACTATGAGGACTGCTGTATCACAACAGCTTCTGGAAGCAGTTGTGTCTGCAGACAAGGGACTCGCAGGCAGCTACAACAGCAGAGGAAGAGCAGCTCTCCCTGGCTTTACTCTGAACCAGGCGGATAAAGCCAAAACAAACACTTTGTACCTAAGGGCCAGTCTACTAAAACTTGGCATTTGTGGAGTACAAAAGCCTGAAACAACCATTCCGAACAGCCTGCTGATGGAAAGGGGCTAATAATGATGTATAACAACAGTTGGCAAAAAAATTAATGTCTCAGAGGCCAAACAAGAAAAGAGGAAAGGAAGAAGACATGGATTTCAAGTACAGACAAAACACAACTTAGAGTAACTGCTCTCCAGCACTGACTTTATTCTGTAGATATTTTAAGACTCCTAATTACGTGACTTTTTACTCTGTATCAGCCTATTGTATATTCTATACTCATAGCTTTTTGTATTCTCTATATTCATATATGGAGAGAGCGAGCTATATGTTAACACGCACTATAAACACACACATACATGTGTCATGTATATGTATGTGACATACATATATGTCTATATAAATTGCATTGCTAGGACAACATTATTTGTAAAATTATTCTTAAATTGATTATGAAGGCAGCCATAATCAGCTTCATTTGCTGAAGACACACTTTTACCAACAGGAACTCTATAGGGACATCTCTAGCAACAACAAAGATCATGAATCAAGCCTAGCTTTGCTCTCTGCAAGACCCTAGAAATGCCCTTCGCATGAGAAATCTTCACTAAAGACTACTGTTAAGAATTGACAGAAAAAAAAAACAAAAAAACTTCCTCTCCCGTATCAGAACGTAATTTTTAATCAATATCTTACTTTCTAATAAACCTTTGATTAATCAAAGTCACAATCTCAAAAAGATGAAGCTACGTTTATTTGACTAGATGTCCTTCTACAAAACTTCATCAATTCATTTCAAATAAATTCAGTTAAATGTACAGTTCAACTTTACCTTTGGATTTTGGAATTAACTCCCCACAACTCAGTATGCGTACTTCAGCATATGGTTTACTAGATGCATCTGTTTTCTGATTTTCTATTTCTCTCACAACCTCTTGACCTGAGATGACTTGTCCAAAAACAACATGATGTCTGAAAAGTCAGACAGAAATATGATTTAGTAACGTTTTTTCAAAGCATTACTCAAATGAACGTAGAAGAAGATAAACATATTTACCCATCTAAGTGAGGTGTAGGTTTAGTTGTTCTTTTGTTGTCAAACGAAGTAATTAAAAGAGAAAAACATAAGTTTTAGTGCAAAGTAGTCAGCATTTTAAGCATTTAAGATATATATTTTATATATGTGTGAATATATACATAAAGTGAAAATTGAGTAAACTAATAAAACTGTTTGCATTCACCTATTTAACGTTTTATACATTAAACTACTTATTTTCTTACTTTGACTAACACATTTTACATAGGTCAAACGAAAGTATAAATTAATAAATTTTCAGACCACATCTTTATATAGCATGTAAGTACTCTATTAAATTATATTAACATCTCAAGCAATGTATAAAAATAAGGCAAACTGTCTTAAAGAATGAAAACTGCAAATAACCTACTCATTATAAAACCTTCAGAAAACAAAGGAAAAAAACAGTCTTCTACTTTTCATGTCAAATTTCTTTGTAGAAGTGACCGTCTTTATCTGTAGAGAATCAAACTGTTGACAGTTCCTACTACACAGGGATTACAAGGCATGTCAGCCATGACAGAAGTTGAATTCTGAGATAAATGCACATATTATCTTTCAGCAGTCCCAAGTACACATCTAATGGCACATGACATGTGCAACTGACCATAATTCTGGTCATGGAACATATTAAGACTGTTGAATTTCAAGAATGTTTTCTGTAATAAGAGTTATATATAAGTTTATATATAATTAAAAAAAAAATATTTCTGTAGTAGACACCTATTAAATCAAAACGAGACTTGATTTGAAAGCTTTCTGGGACAGAAAATCTCTATCACTTCAAGTCTAGAGAAATCCCAGGGCTGTTCTCCCTCCCTTTAGACATTGAAAGAATGTCATAAAATTCTGCAAGGATCAAATTTGCATTATTGCCTGAGTGAGAACACACCTACCAAAAACAACAACAAAAAGCTCTTTTGTGCAGACATTGAGTGCTAAACACATGAGTG
>JAUBOD010000129.1:295188-306853 GCA_032353885.1 Nothura maculosa
ACATGACATGTGCAACTGACCATAATTCTGGTCATGGAACATATTAAGACTGTTGAATTTCAAGAATGTTTTCTGTAGATAAGAGTTATATATAAGTTTATATATGATTTAAAAAAAAATATTTCTGTAGTAGACACCTATTAAATCAAAACGAGACTCGATTTGAAAGCTTTCTGGGACAGAAAAATCTCTCTATCACTTCAAGTCTAGAGAAATCCCAGAGCTGTTCTCCCTTCCTTTAGACATTGAAAGAATGTCATAAAATTCTGCAAGGATCAAATTTGCATTATTGCCTGAGTGAGAACATACCTACCAAAAACAACAACAAAAAGCTCTTTCGTGCAGACATTGAGTGCTAAACACGAGTGATTTAAAAAAGTCATTTTCCTTAAAATGCCCATTAGAAAAATTGCAACTTTCCTGAGTTTATGAAAAAACATCATCTTTGAGTCTGTTTATGAGCTAGTGTCCAAAAATTAAGAGTTATCTTTACAAATTACAACTCCCCGAACTATGCACAATTTATAACGGTCCAATACTTACATAAAGAACTGTGAACCATTTGTATCTTTCCCTCGGTTGGCCATTGAAAGGAGAAATTCTTTGTTGTGCTTAACAGCAAAGCTTTCATCTAAAAAAATAAATTTAAAAAAAAGTATTTTCAATTCCTTGAAAATGCCACGTGCTCAGATAAATGCTATAACCTGGGTAAACTCATCCTTGCGATTTCATTAAAAATAATATTGAAGTTAAATTCAGAAAAACAAGCACTATTTAAAAAAAGACATTACACCTTTCAAGCCATATAGTGCAACTTAAGAAGACGCATTATGAATTTGATTTTCAGCCTGAGAAAAAAAAAACTAAAAATAGAAACTTCCTTATCAATAAATTTGTTTTCTAACACTGTTAATAGAGATCTGACCATTCTAAGCTGTTGCTGCTTTTATTCCACACATGCAGTTCTTTCTCTCTCTGAAGCAGAAAAAGTTTGTTGTGGTGCATTACGCATCATAAAACTCCCTAACTTTCCATCTGTTTTATTTTAATAAAAACGGAGTTAAATTACAATTTCAAACAACTTCCATTCATCAGCTACACAGACAAGTTTAATCAAACTCACCATGAAGAAAATAAAGTTTAAATGAAAGAAATCTTACTTTGGATTATGTAATAATTTTAACAGTTCAGGTTAAATCCCAATGAAACTGAAAGATAATCATCATTCTTTACTTAAGACACTTGTAACATCATCCTATCCTCCTCTACCCCCCAAACAGCATTAAAGGCTGTTGAGGTATCTAAAATGTGCAGACTGAAGTTGTTTATTCATTATCATAGTGAGATACGGCAAGACAAAGAGCATTCCTTAATGGTTGTGATCCTGCATCACACTGAGTCACTGGTAGTGAAAGGGACTGTGACAGTCCCTACTGGTGCCCCCTGACCCACTGCTGTCTTGCACTAGCTGTTATCTAACCCCGGTGAGCTGGTTATAAAGGTAAGTTTTGAGTTTTGCTGCTTCTTCCATCTCTTCCAACCACATCTTTTTCCAACCCCAGGTAATCACTTATGCTGGTTCTTACACTTGTTGGATTACCTAGTGAACTGTACTGAAACACTCATATGGATTTTTTTTTTTTGCTGTACAGCTTGTATGGCATTTTAACAAGCTTAATCAGCTTAGTTTCATCTGACAGGAACCACAGCAGTGCAAGCTAAGATCTCTCTCTATGGCAGTTGCAAACTGTTGATTCAACCCAAGGCCTGATAGAAAAACTGCAGCTTAAGCTTACCCAAGCAGTGAATAACTATTTTGATTGTTTGCTGCAAACTCAGACAAGCACCAATGTTAGAAGAAAAATGACAAGGAGAAGGGAGGATTACAAGCACCCCTTTATGTGGCAGATGGCCATCAAAAGGGTATAGCTGTAACATGACACTCCTCTCTGAAATAGGGAGATGCTCCAGCACATTCTGGACCAACACAGGCTGGGAAGCAGGCTGGAGAGAGATGATCTTAGGTGACATGGATTAAAAGAGAACCAGCACTGCGACAAAACTGATGCCTCTCAAGTTCTCTAGAGCTCAGGAAAACAGGGCTTTACACTTCCCTGTAAATAAAAAAAAAACTTGCAAGACAATCAGACTCCATCATGACTTTGTGCTCCTGACTGGAGAAAAAGGCAAGTCCCAACTCTGGGCTATATGCTCAAGCTTAAAAAGCTACATTCAGAATCAGAATATCATGTTTAGAAACAATTACAAAAATGCAAGTCTGGCAAAAATCCTACATCTAAATGAATTTAATTTCTGTTTAATTTTTCATTACAAAGGTTTACATCCTAACAACAAAACATCCTAAACAACAACATCCTAAAAACAAATAAAAAGCACAACAACAACAACAACAAAACATCAAAAACAACAACAAAAAACCCTTCCCTTCCACATTATGATAGTCTCAGGTGAAAAACAACGGACGACTAATCCTAACAAAGACACTGGAGTTGATACTTACAGAACGGAGACTACAGAACATAAATGTGATTGCTTAGAATAACAAAGGAAGATTGAACTCACAAATTCTTACCTTCAAAAAAGCCACCATAAATGGATTCTCCTCCCCTGCCATTTCCTTGAAAGAATAAAAGTAGCAGTTACAACTTAAAGTACTCAGAGTCATATTTTATTGAGGATGTTTTGCAATACAGATTATTGCTCTAACTACATCCAAATGACTGGCATTACTCTTGAAAATATCTAGAGATGATCAGACAATAAGAAGCATCTCCTTGCTGTTTCCTTTAAACAGAAACAAACCAAGTTTACCATGAGATATAAAACTTTATGAGCACTAAGGTAATGGAACAGAATTTGCACATACATACATATACATGTTAAGTGTTCATGTAAGCTTATTACTCAGGAAAAAATAAAAGTAGTTAAGTTAAAAGTAGTTAAGTTACAGAATAATTTATGCAGGTAAAGGATGCTAAACAGGATTATCCTATTACATAAGCACTAGGGTTTTTTAAAGATTCATATCATACCTTCACTGAAGTCACCTCCTTGGATCATGAAATCTTTCACTACCCTGTGAAACAGACAACTTTTGTAATGCAATGGCTTTTGGGTGGATTTTCCTGTACCCTTTTCACCTAAAGGAGAGGAAGGAAAAAAAAATAAGAGAGAAAAAAAAAAGAAATAAAAAACAAAAGTGACTCTGTGTACCTGTACAATCATCACTATTAAAACAACGCTGCCTAAGGGTTTGATCAAAGTTATTCACTGAGAAAAAAAAAATACTGAGGTAGGCACATACCTGTCAGTTTCCTGCTTATACTACATTTGAGGAATTAGAGCAGAAACCAGCTTCTTAAATACACAGAAGCAATGAAGAAGTTCATTTGAATTTAACTTAAATTTAAAATGTGAACCTTTAAGTATAGAGTTTGTAAGATGTTTTTTCTGACTTGAAATGTAATCAAAGACTTAAAGTAAAAAAAAAATCCTTGCACTACTAGGGAAATAAGACCTTTTTATCTAACTAAAATCTAACTTTTGGATATTTTGTAGACCAAGCATCATACCAGAATAAAACCAAAGACAAACAAAAAAGACATACACATTTTGGGGTCAAAACTATGAAATTCTCATATGTTGATTTTGTGCAAATAAGTCATTTTCAGACCCGGTAATGCCTGCTTTCTTGTAGCCAGCTAACTTCACACAACTAATCACACACCTGATCCTGATCAAATTAGCACTGCTGTGTGATTCATAAGAGGAGCTGCAAACCCTTGACCTGGAAAGGACCAGAGCTGACAGGAAAAGAAAGCAGAAAATGCTTAAGACAGAAAAAAAAAAAATCACACATTTTGGGGGCTAAAGTATAGGCATTTCCCAAAAAAACAACAAAAAACAACAACAAAAAAAAAACCTCAAAATATCCCAATACTAAAACAGATGTCTGCATGTTTGACCTTTTAGTTCAGGACTAGATAATGTTACATAATATAAGTGGTAATTTCTAGTAACAGAAAATCAGCTTATTGTGTCAGCATTTGAACTTGATTAGTATATGCTTCCTGAAACATTCTAAGCCAAAGCTACAACTGCTTTGATTTTGCAGCAGACGCATATGAAAAATCTGCTGAATCTCTACAGATGCCAAGAAGCAATGCTTTATATGTTTGTTTTTGTGTCAGAAAATTCCAAGAATACTTCAGGTGCCAAACTAACTAACATGGTATATTAAAAACAATAAATAGAATTAAAAATCTACAAACCTGTGCAAAGGCAGCGGAAATTCTCACATGTCTTTGGACACACATCTGAAAACAGCTCAAAGACCACTCTTCCAGCTAGAGAAAAGTCACATTTGTTACAAAGTGGATTGCTATTAGTATTAGTCTTAGATATTTAAATGCATATTAAATATAAGGATTACGTATTTAATTTTCTTACCAGGTACATTGTTGATGGCTATGTCAAAAAAGCAACGAGGTCTCTGGACCTTTACTCCCATGGCTTCAGAAGTTTAAATACTGTAAATAATAAAAATAAACATGAGTGTTTCCCTTTGTGTAGTGAAATTATGCTCAAGTCAAAGAAAAAGATTTTATAAAGACAAAAGTAACTACAAATGATAAGAAAAAAATGCATAAAAAACTCATAAAAAATATTTGGAAAGACTTCCAAATACTTCCAAAGACTTCACAGAACTTCACACAATTTCATGTTTTGTGGACCCAAAGGAGTGATTCGATTTTACTGCTTGCTGCAATTGTTTTAACTTGACGCTTAACTGCCATAGTCCAAATGAAGAAATACAAAAAAAAAAAGAAAAGATGACACTGCAAGGTATAGGTAATATAATTTTTAAAGCCTTCTGGCTCTACAGATGGTAGAACATAACCACTTTAAGACATTTCTTCCGAGATTTCTTCTATTTTCAGGACAAATCTGAACGGATCACAGAAACAGGACCCAGCTTTGGCCCTGCTATGTGTTCTTTAGCACCTTGTCGCAGCGGCCGACTTTGGAGTGTCTGACCGGCGTAATTTGGTGCCCAGGCGCAGCGCAAGCGGCTGGGGACACGCAGCCCCCAGGCCACGTGCCCTCGCTGGCCTCAGTGCAGGCCCGCGGCCCCAGGAACAGGTCAGCTGTTGCAGCGGCACCCAAGGCCAGCTTCTGCCCAAGTCCTTTTCCATTAACAGAACCCATCCGCGAACTACACCTGCTCCAGAGCGACACACTGCTTCGGACATTGGGAAGCACAAAGAGCCTGGGACAGGACCTCCCCTGACCGTGAGTCCATCAGCACTGGGACAGCTCTGCTGCTTCTCACCCTGTGTGCCCATCCGCGCTCACACTGTCACCCGCAGATGCCCCTGGCCAGGCTACCAGCCCTTAGTGACCTGCAGCAGGTAACGCGGCGGCGCGGCGGGGAGCAGAACCGCACGTGGGGCTGCAGACAGGGAGCCGGGCAGCCCTGGAGCAGCGGCAGCGACAGCCCCGCGCTGCGCCCCAGGCCTAGCCGGGGCTGCAAACCACAGCAGCCACACTTGCAGGCAGGCCTCAGGCACTAAAAAGAGTTCTCCTGGGGAAATAAGGGCTCCCTGCAAGGATAATCCATCGCATTCATACAAAAGCATGACCAGGCCCAAGATGCCGGTGTTGGACAGTTCTGAAGAGCTGACATACTAAGAACATCACACGCAAACCAAAGAAAAATTCTATGCACAAGAAATATCTGTATCCTGCGCTACCTAAACAGGAGGTCTGCTTCCCTATTAAATGCCTGCTGTTCATATAAGCAACTGTAACAGCCTGTTCCTCAAGCAGCTCTCATCAGGACCATCTTTATCACCAACTATACAGGTAGGGAACATCAGAGTTGCCTGGCAGCATGTACAGAACTGAAGGGATAGGGACAACTTCCTAACCATGCAAGGGACTACTCCTAATTTTATAAGCTATTTTCTGCAACCTGAAAGTAAAGAAAGAAGCACTAAAGCACTTTTTTTTCCCCACTAACTTCTTTGCAACAATTACTGAAGTAGGGCACGTCCAGAAATATCAGATTTTTTTTCTGTAAATATTTAAAAAAGAATGGTTAAGGAGTTAATAACTGTTCATGGCTACAGTTTGGTACCTAGCGCCAAGCATTCAATTTCTTCAGACAGCATTTCCAGCATTCCTGTCACTACGAGATCAAGAGATGCTCCTATTAGGAACCAGACCATTCTACATTAAAAAATAAAGCTGCAGGTTTTCCACAACTACTGCTAAGCAAAACAACTTCAGCTTTGCATTGCCTGTCCTTTCATGCCATTGACTATATTTCTTTAGAACCCTAATGTAACCTTTGCCATATTCTTGGCCGTATCAATCCCCTTATTTTCAGTAAGGGTGAAAATGACCTTCATGTCATTGAGAAATCCAGCCTCCAGTATGTGATGTTCTCTTCCTTTGCTTATTCCCCAATCTCTCTGAACTGCTTCAGAGAGGAAACCAATATGATAATGGCAGAAGTATCTTTAAGACTGGAGTTCTCTCCACAGCATACGGGATGCAACCTATGAATTTTCAGTTCTAATTATATTTAGTTGCCAGAAAACAGCACTAAAATCTGTATTTTAGACATACCGCATACATAACCTCTTCTAGAACTGAATCTCTTCTAGTAGCTGTGCTACAGAACAGCCTAGAAAAACTATTGTTGCCATCTGTCACTTTCAGCTTAAGAACTAGAGGCTATAAGAAATCAAAAGACTGTAATGTAATCATGTTAGTCTATATTCTCAGCTCCTTGTGCACGACGTTACTCCAACAGTTTGCCAAGATTATACAGGGAAAATTCCAAGCACAAAGCAGGAGTCATTTAAATGAAAGACCAGGCAGTAGCTCATCATGCATGCAACTCAGCCTGACTAGGCTTTGCCAACATGCAGAACCTCAGCAGATCCCACCCTAACCACCGTGCAATGAATACGTTAGTTCACAGAGCCAGAACGTGCATCCCAGGCAGCAGCCCTGCCTTGGCCTGTTGCTCCTGCCTCCCGCTCCTCTATTAGTACAAGCAGTTTTGCAGGCCCATGAAGGAGTCAGTAAGGAAAACTCATCAAGCTGAAAATGTTCTTGGGGTCACGTTAGCGGAACCCCAGTCAGTTCATGGCACTGCTCACACGCACTCCCGGCACAAGGACGAGGCAGGATGGGGCGAGGGAAAAAGGAGCTGGGAAGGTGGCAGTGGACAGACTTCTGTGAGAACAGAAACCAGTCTGAGGAACAGTCATGTACTCAGGCACCGTCCATAGGAGAACACAGCCATGTGGAGAAGGGGAAAAATAAAAATAAAATTTTGGTGATTAAAGCGTGAATCAATTTTGCCGAACTAAGATATTTAAGGGCTTGTAGTGGATGACTCTTCAATTGTATGTGAACTTTAGACATCTGGCTGTTGGACTTGAGCAAGAGATACTCAATTTTTGATTTATGGGCAATTAGACTGAGAAACAAAAGAGGAAAGTATGAACTATATACATGATTTTATATACATTACATACATCATTTTAGCCAAAACAAATACACATAATCTTAATGAGAAACATTTTTAATTGCAGATTTTAATAATGATCAAAGTTAATTATAAAATAAACGTCAACATACTTCCTGCAATTTTGACTTGGTTTTGTAAAGAGAAGAAGAGGGAAAGAAGAGAGACAGAGGGAGAGAGAATCCTACTTAAACACTCATTCTCACCAATTTTTGCTTGATTTGTTAAGTTCATCTACATTCCCTCATGAGGAATGGAACAAATGAGGCCTAGAGCATAGCCTAAATCCTTACACAACACATTGCAATAAACTCAGGTCTATTTACCAATATCGTTTTCCTCATTACCTCCAGTTTCCCTGCATTATCCCTAAATACTGTTTGCATTTGGCTCCAAATGGCAATCAAATTGATTGTTTGGTATGAAAACCCTGACTGAACAGCCCAAATAAACGTACCTAATTCTTGAGCAGATGTTGCAAATATCTCCTGAAATAATCCAGGAATATCTCATCTCTGAAACTATTTGGAAGACTGAATCAAAACTTACTGGAAAGGAGTGGAGACAGCAACGCATTCTTAAATAAGAGAGCCCATGGAATAGAGTGGATAAGGCTTATTAAATCCCTAGCAAACAAGCCTAAAATACCAATGACATTTATCCTAACTACCTTTAAGTTAAGTATTTCCCTTTCAACATACTTAAGAATCCTTTGCAGTTAGGACTTTTTTCTTTTCTGCAGTTCATTGTTTATCTTTGATTTCAGAGACAGCCGCATTTGGCTTTTAAATTGCCCTATATTTCCTTCTATTTTTCATATCCAATTCTCCAAAAAGAAATCCTGTCAATGAGTCCTGTCTTTAACTTAATGCAACTATTTTTCCACACTTGTATTTCTTCTCAACTATTACCTTGTTAATCCCACAAAAATACTATTGAAATAAATCACTTAAGTTGATAAATTAATGTTCATATCACTAACTTACCAGCCAGAAGTCAGCCTGAAGGATCCCACTATGAAGTGCACACTAATGTTACCCAATGTGTAAGGCAACATGAGAAAGTCAACCCATTTCTTTCTTCCAAAACCCTGAGGGAAGGGATGATATTGCCATCTAAATTCTATCCTGAAATGTCCAAGCCATTCATCATTCGCTATCACCACCTAGAAGAGCCTAAGTCTAAGTAAAATCAGTGCCAACAGATTTACTTTAGTATATCTAACATGCTTATTAATAAACCCAAACCCAGACTAAGCTGAACTTTCTATCTATACCTCAGTCAGGGTTTGCATCTCTTCACACCTGTGAAGAGATGCAAACATGTGTGTGACACATCATTATTTTACTGAGTTGTTTGCAGGATAAAGTTGGCCAACTTCTGGCCAGGCTGCAGACATCCATCCTCTTTCAAAATGAGCTGTGCTGAGGAAAAAAATGAAACAAGCTATTCACAAGCACCTCTCTACCTGGGGTTATCACTCGTATCTGTGGATACGCTTAAAAGTATGTGCGAAATAATTTTTTTCCTGTCGAAATGACCCGTGCTATCAAGTATCTAATATTATAACTGCTTTACATAACCCAGCTCCTTTTGACTGCACAACCACAGACCAACTACAATATCAGCACATATCACACAGCGGAGAGGGGCCGATGGCCACAGGAATGCCCATGAAGCGAAGGCTTCCACAGGCCCCTGAGGCCAGGATCAACGGGGGCTGCTACCAGAACGGAGCGCCTGCACTTCTACATGGTTAGAACTCATACAGATCACCAACATGCATGAAAACCACTCCTTCTGCCTCCCATGCATGGAAACTGGATATGTTAGGTTAAAATGACAGTGGGAATGGAGATCAATAATGCTAAATGCTCAGTCTAGTATGGAATACATGGAAAATGAATTTATGGTTGCTAAATGCTAGGATGATACTAAAGACATGAACAACAAAAAATCCAACGAGTCTATCTTCAATCGCCATCATTTTCCTAAACACCAGCACCTCTTCCTCCCTATTTTACTACCTAGAACTGGAGACAGCAGCAATGACAACCAAAAGAGGCAGCTTTTACATTACCCATTTACCTGCACAGGACTCTGTTGTCAGCAAGTTTAAGAACATGGTACTATTCTTGAACAGGTTTCAGGTTCATGATGTTTTCTTCTCAATCGTGGACTTAAAACCTTTTATTCTCCTCCTAAACAAAACACACATTCTACACAGTTGTGTGGACCTTGTACAGTAAGACTTTCTACTCAGCATCACTCAGAGAAGTTTTCAAGCTTGGCTGCTCCCTCCAATGGTATTAAAAGAAATCAAACAACTTTCAAAATCTTTGCAGGAAAATAGTGACTGACACCACTTTCCAGTAGACCTTCCTCTCCAAAATTATGCTGACAGTCTCCTAAAAGTCTTCTTAGCTTACTGATGGTATTCCCCCTTGCTTCCCCAAATTAAGGGATAAGACACCTGACAACACTGTCCTCCACGCAGATATGCAAAGAGTCTGCTTTTCTTTGAGAGAAGTTTAAGAAAAAAACATTGTCAACTAGGTCCTTAATAAGTAAGTGTCATGTATTCCCATGCCACTATGCTGTGAAGTTCATTTACATCACGTGTAGTGTGTATTTTTTACAAACACTAACATGAACTCAGTCATCTTACACCAATGTACACAAAGAATGCACACACAGTTTTTCTATCTCAGCTAGAACAAAAATATTCCGCTGAGAAGGGAGACTGCCCACCAGCCCCTATTCTTGTTTTACGTTCTCAGGCAGAGCAATGTAGAATGAGAAAGATGATAAAATATCTAAATATTTTTCTTGCCTATAGCAAGTGGAAAGCTTTGTTGAGCTATGACTGTTTTTAATATGTACTTACTGGAGAAAATAAAACTTTGCTGTTACACGATGCTCAAAATAAACTCCAAAAGAGAAAATCCTTCCTCTCCTTGATTACTGAAGTTTTTAATAATGCAAGATCACTTAAAACAGTAGGAAATACATTTTTTTTTTAATACCAAGCCATATTTGCAAGCCACGGCCAAAAAAACAAAGAAAAAAACCACCTTGTTTTATCAGTTTTTAATTTTTGTGGTCTACTGTTTTGACTATTACTCTGTATCTAGTCTTCCTTCTAGTCTCAACTTCATCTCCTTCATATTCTTCACTCATAACCTACACAATATTATTCTTCCAAATCTTCTTTGGAAACAGTTCAGTGTTATCTAGCTAACTACAAAATAGTTTTTCACTTTCACAAAAGAGAGCTGGAAAAATGGGAAGCCTTAGGAAGAAGCTCCATCCCAAAGACTATTAACTTGGGGACTGATGATGAGCTACATTCTTCACATGTACCCCTTGCTTCATATCCACTTCACATAGTGGAAATCAGACTTTATTTTTTCAAACCCTAAACATTATAAAGCTCTGATAAACAAAGCTACTTACATATTCTCCAGATTAAGATAAACTAATGCTTCGCAGGGCATGTGCAGTTTTCTTATCTCCCTATTTTCTTCTATCATGGTAGCTAGCACTACAAACTTGTGTCACGATGCAGGACCCTGCTGCATGGATGAATGGAATAGTGCAACAAACTGAGCAAGAAAAAAAAAAACCCCAAACATATAAAAAGGCATCATTCATCCCTAAACAGGAGAGGGGGGGAAAAAAAAAAAAGCTCTCTTCTGCAAGTAAGCTGAAACAGATACCTGAAAAAATTTACACCATTTCTCAGAAGTTCAGGCTCAGCTTACAAGAGAGCACTAAAACAAAATGAAAGGTCTCGTCTCCATCCTCAAACGAGCACTGAGGAGCGACCGGGGTGAAACCGAGACGAACATGAACCCGGCGGCCCCGCGGAGCTTCGCAAGCCTCCCCCTCCCCACCGCCCCCTCCGCGGGCAGGGCGGCCGCGCTGGGCTGGTCCGGGGCCTCCCTCGGCCCCCGGCCATGATCGCGGCGCGGCCCGGGCGCACGCGGCGCCTGCAGGCGGCACGAGGCGGGAGGCGCCATTCAAACGGCGGGCGGCCGCCGCGCGGGCCTGCGGCCGGGCACGAGCGCGAGCGCGGCGGGCAGCGAGGAGGCCGCGAAG